>JAQGCA010000386.1:0-29436 GCA_034698945.1 Protaphorura quadriocellata
AAATACCCCCAGCCGTCGGGCTAGTATCTTATTCTTACTGAATTGTTTCAAAATCGGTTTAACAGTATCTTAATTGAGTTCTATTAATTGGGATTATTATATTATCTAAGGCATGATTACCCGGCTAGCAGCCGGTAACATTGTAACCATTAAACCTTGGGCCATTTTTTTAATTTTAAGTAGCAACTACATGTGGCAGCAATTGTCTCCAACTCACCCACAATAAGTCCTACAAATCTGCTACAAATAGTAATTAGCACTAATTTCCGGAAGCAATTGCACACCCCATACCAACAGTGTTATAATTATAGTATTATAGAGGTTGTTGCAGAAGTTGTTGCAGGGAATCGCAGAAGATTGTCAAATGTAATTGCCACCAAAGGCTACGGGTCAGATAATATATTTACTCGTATATCTGAACTGATATTTCCGAAATATTCTACATAAATGAACTATACCTGAAAATATTGGATTTGATTAACAAATATTGTTCGTCTCGTAATTCGTCATGATGTTTGCACCAAACTTAGACAATTGTTTGATCTAATCTCTGATCTCATAGGTACTTAAATTATACTCACGGACTTAATCTTACTTCAGAATAAATTAAGTAAAAGTTGCAGAGTCCATTCAGAATTTGTTCAGGTGCACTTAGCGTAAGCATACACGTGAATAGTGATCCAAATCCAAGACAAAAAACCTCTCTGCCCTCCTAGCCTGGCTTAAATAAAAGTCTTGACAAAAACCGTTCTACAACTCCTGCAGAAATATAAAGGCATGACTTTCCGTTCATAGGCCAAACTGCTACCTGAATTTCAAAATTGTCAAGACACATCCATACATTAAAATCATGTCGACTAACTAACTAATCGACTAAATGATAACGACTTTTGGCTCTTTTGGTATTCTGAATCATGAAATTAAAGAATTTTTTAAGTTCAGATTAAGAGATTTTAAGATTTTAAGTTAAGGAGAATAAGAATCAGAATTTATTTTAAGTTCGATTTTATTCGTTAAGCAATTAGACTTTTAGATGAAAATCTGTACGACCAGTTTGGTGTCAACGATCTGAAATCTGGACGAGAAATAATTTAGCTCGATTTACTGTTTAAGCTTGTGTGGTCCAACTCTAAATCTCTTAGAAATGGTGCAAAGGTAGCTTACAATAATGCATGCCGAAAGATATTTGGTTATGATAGACGATATAGTGCGACGCGTATGTTCCAAGAGTTGGAGTTAAAATTGTTCAGTGAAGTGGTACAATCTACAGTGCAATCATTGGAGAAACGCCTATGTCCGTTAAATAATCCATTGACTATGGGAATCTACTTCTCTAATTGTCACAAAGTTATCCAACTTGGAAGCGCAATGGCGATCATGTTTGTGTCTAGTGTGAAGTGTAAAAATTGACTATGAATGTTTGTGTCGCCTCTTTAGATTAAGGTTAGGTTATTTAGGATACGTTATAGCAGTTAAGTATCTATGAATTAGGCTCTGTATTGGACGAACATCTCTATACAATTCTCTGATTTGAAATAAACGTCAAAATAAAATAAATAAATAAATAAGTGCTTATGTTTTCGAATCAAGATCCGAGACGAGGTCAAGAACGACCTCTTGTCTCCGTCACCATAGCTCTCTCTTCCAGGCTTTCTCCGGTCTACTTTTCTCCACTCAAGTAGAATTTAGTTGCCTGCAATAAAACGTTTTGGATGGTACTATGTACTATAGCTATTATTTGGCAGAGTGCAATGACTGGCAGAGTGCGATGGATGTGACTTCATTTTATTCCGTAGTCAAATACGTTGATATCAACTCTCAAACGCCACGCATTTTATTTTAATTCGACTACTATCTGTTCAAGAACTAATCACAGGCGATCAGACTTTAAAACGAGTAACGAGTCAAAAGAATAATTCCATTCTAATTGGGATAACTTCCAAGAAGTTAAACTCACCTTAGTTGAAAAAAAGTCTTAATTTGATTAATATTTTTTATTTGATTTGATTTAAGTTTATTTGCAAAGCTGGGACAATCATGCACAAGAGGCAGAACAATCAATCAGGACTGATACTTCATCTGATACTCAAAATGATGCGTTAGCTTCTATGTAGACATGTTCTGGTTTGAAGAATGTAACCCATAACCTAACTGGTCTAACTCTCGAAAGACGAATAGTTGTTAGACGATATTATTTAGCTTTGCATTATTTGTATATTATTTGATGGTTCATTAAGTAACTGCAAAATATAGAAAGTCTAATCGGATGAGCCAGCTGTGACCATAACCGAAGTTTTCCTGTGTCAAAACAACTCTCCGACTGTCCGACTTAACTAGTTCAGTTCAAACGTCGTGTCATTCTGCTGTCGCATGCGTTCCGTTATGACTGCTGAAAAGTTTCCAGTTGAGACTTTTTACTACCTGAGACACATTCCCTGCGCCAAGTGGAAAGCAAACTTATGATGATAACTACGATATCACTATTATGATATGTTATTTATTATAGGTACGAATTTTTAGAAAACTAGTTTCCGTACCGGTCATCACTAAGTTCTCATCTGTCGGGTAGTAACAGAGGCGGGACATCTAGGGATTTTAGGGTACTACGTATTATCTGTAGAGCTTTCGAGTCCTCGCCGACTAACGCTGACAGAGTTCCCGTAGTGTTACGCTCACAGAGCAAACCAACTCATCCAGCCAGGTGCTAGTCTGAGGGACCAGACGAGACTAGAAGTCTCAAGAGCTATGCCTAACCCAATGAAGAGAGGACAAATTGCTCATTCTCAGCTCTTCAGGGTGGAAATGTCGCTGCGATTTTAGGAACTTTGCAGCATGACAAGGACTTTGATTTTTAATTTCTGACTACTCTTTTTAGCTACGTAAGGCTTGGATAAGGTTATTTGTATTTGATTGTGTTGTGGAGTGCAAATAACGTTTATGGTTCACTTTTCTATATTTACTTTTATGCACGGGTGGTTTTGGTGGGAACAACAGGACTTAACAAATCAAACTGGGAAAAGTCATTTCGAAAACACCTCTCTAGTAATTTCATGGGCAAGTGGATTTGAGTTTATGTTGACAAATCTGCAAGGGTATTGTAAAACAGCGAGCTTTTTGTCGGAATACTGTAACACCCAATGGAAATCAATTTGGTTATTATATATTGACATTAATAAAAAATTCTCTCACTCTCTGATATCATGGAGTTCCATGCCGTAACTAACTAAACGACTGCATACTCTTGAGACTAAACTCTACCAGTTTGTTTGAATCCGTAAATACATCCTTCGCGTTTATCATTTGCAAGTATTCACGTTTCTACAAGAAGTTTCTGCAGGATGAATAATCCAAATAATTTCATTTATTTCAAGGAACTCAGCTAACGGGCACATAATTCGTCCTACAAGAGACGAAAGAGTATTAATGAATTCCGTCGAAGTCAAGAAAACTCAATTTTAATCTTTATTTATTCTTCATTCCCACCAAAAACACAGATTTTGGACAATGCTCATTTCTTCTATGTAGTTTTCAAATGTAAATGAAAAAATAATAACTTATACTCATAGTAAATACTGTAACAATTCAGTTACCGCAAATATCCACATCAACCGTGGCCGTACTTTGAGAGGTTTAAGGGTTACAACTTGAGAAATAAATATGAATCACACTATTTGAACCAGATTTGGATCCAGAATCTTTAGTATCATTACACATGGCAATTGTCTCAGCAAAAGTCAGGAAAGATTAATCTGATCAGTGAATTCTAGACCGCTCTATCTTTTTACTGTTACATGTAGTACATAAATGCCATACTACCAGTCTCAGATGAGAGCTACCAAATTCCACAGAACATATCAATACGCCATGATTCACTGGTACACTTGACAAGTATAAACTACTTGTCGGATTTCCCATCCACATTTTCCGGTAAAAGTTTTTGCAATTCGAATAATTCCCAACATTGATACCCATAGACTCGCAGTCATTAGACAAATTTGGGTCGTCATACGGTTGGTGTTATTCCTTGCAATACATCGATATAGTAATTCATAACACCTTGCTTGGTACAAGCTTAAGATGGGTGGGTAGCAATTTGAGCTCCATATCTCCTTTTTTTGCAATAAATATTTTAAATAAACAAACAAATATAAAATACAATACAGGTATAATCAAGTAGTAGTATAAGTCATTTTTCTGTAAAAGTTAAATCATGTCGTAGTAGTAAGTCCAACGCAAATTAACGGCAGTAACAAAATTTTCAAAATAGGAAACGAGTGAGATGAAATTTTACTCGTTGATCAAAAACCCATACTTTCCCTTATGTCATAAAGACAGGCAACTGCAAACTCTCATTCATAAAAAATCCTATAAGATGTTCAAAAGATTGATTACAAACTAAAGTTGAAGAACTGAAACAAAATAACAAGTGGAGTTGTACGGGTTCGTGATTACGAATAAATGTCAAGTCCCTCGTAACCAATTTCTTTACCCTGCTCTTAGCGACAATGTACGCTAAGACTTAAATAGTGATGTAGTAATCTTTAATCTTTCTAACGCGGTGTCTTATGGCTGGACCAAAATGTTCCCAACTTCATTGAGGAGTCCCATTCTGGTACTGATGGGCCTGGACTCCCTGGAACGTTCATTCCAGTTTGTGGTTGCTCTACTGGAGAATTTCCAAATAGAAATGGTGATGTGGGTGTCGGACGACGGATAGGTGTTTGAATAACATTTGAATAAGGACTCCCAATCCCAAGTGGAACACTTCCGCCAACTAAAGCTGAATCACACGACTGAGCGCGGCTACTTGCATTGTTATCATCCACGTAATGCACTTGTCCACCTGATCCAACAGCATTATTTTGGTAAAATACTTCCGGACTCGGTCTGGCTCCCCCGCTTCCACTCTCACTTCGGTCACTTTCTCCGCCCCATGTCCAAGGGCTCCCACTCGTTCGTTCCGCTTGCATGAAAGGTCCAAAACCGAAAGCCTGTTCTTTTGACTCATTCTCAATTCTTTTCAACACTGAAGCAAATGTGTCACCAGGAGCGCTTTGTGATTGTTTACGCCAAGGTACTCCTGTGAATGGTTGTTGAGTCTGAGGGTCAATTCTTGGGTTAAATGTTTGTTGAGCCTGATGATCAATTCGTTGGTTAAATGTTGTTTGAGTCTGAGGTTCAACTCGTGAGTTGAATGGCGAATCTGAGTTCATTCGATGGTAAGCTGAAGAATCCACGGAATTATTGAATGATGGAGATTCGTTGTAGTTTTGATTGTGGAGTTTGTTATAATCTCCGAATATTGAATCATGAGAATTATCTGGGGCAAATTGAAGGTTCTGTTGATAGACATTAGGAGATGGGCCCATAAATTGAAAAGGATGTTGTTGTTGATGTTGTGGATGTTGTTGCTGGTGTTGAGGACCTGGTTGCATTTTTTGAAAGTTTCCAAACATTGCTTCTCCCGAATGAAATTGAGGAACCATGTTAGATTGATAATGATTCAATTCAGGTTGTTGAAATGATAGTTGTCTACAATCAGTATTGAAAGAATTTAGTGGATGCCAACCACCATTGAGTTGTGCGGCTTGTTCATTCTTTTCAAAATGACCTGGTTGTGTTTGAGATTGGACATAACCCATGTCATTCAAACGTCTTACAGAACTATCAAACAATGTTGCTTGTTGCTCAGTGCTAATCTGTATATTTTGTTGTGGTACTTGACCCCACGAATTTCCTAAAATCCCAGGTTTTTGACTCATATCTTCTTGTAATGGAGCGCTGTTGTTGGCGGAATTGAACCATGAACGAGTTTGAGTTTGAGTTTGAGATTGGTTGTTTTGTATTTGTCTATTTAAACGTGGCATTGTACCACCACCCAGAGTCCCTGGTACACGTACCATCTTTCCTCTTTGGGAGTTATGAGTTTCCAATGTGGGTTGGTATTCAGCATTTCCTCCTGATTCTTTGGACTGTGGTGTGTTTCTATTTGAATTACCTTTTGGTGAAAGTCCATTCACATTCCTTTGTGACGTACCCTGACCTCCTCGCCCATCAGACTTTTGAACTAGACGCTTACGTCTTCCTGTCTCTGTGGATGTATTCGGTGGAGCTGAAGCTGACACTCCTTCCTCAGGATTTCGTTTACTATGCTGAGGTTGATATTGATTGTTAACAGTAGAACTGTTGAGTGACAAGTCCATCATTTTAAACTCTAATGATCCATTGGAATCTCTCGGCTGGGAAGGATAGGCTTCGGGTTCTTCTTCTCCGTCCTTGAGCTTATTGGCCTTGTTGCGAAGACGTCGTTTCTTATTCGATACAACCTGTTAGGAAAACATTTTCACCTTAAGCTAATCGTTCCTCTTCTCAAAATCTTGATACTTTAGAAAATACTAACCTCTTCAAATTCTCCAGGCCCTGGTTCTTTGCCTTGAAAGATGATTGGTTGTTGACCAAATGTAGGACAATCTTCACCCATACTGAAATTCTGATTCCCAAGGAAAATGTTCTGTTGATTTCCATAACCATCTGATCCATGGGAAACGTTAGTATATCCTTGATTAGGATTCCCGATTTTAGTCAGACTAATTCCTTCCCAGCTCTTTGATTCTGTTAACACGAATTTCAGAATTAAGATATTAATAAATGATTATTTAATTATTTAAAAAAAAATCAAAGAATTCTTTAAACACTTACCCGTAGTTGAATGATGGGAATATGAAGACAGTGGTTGACTCAATCTGGTAATAGTTAATCCTGATGGAATATTAAGATTGTCAACATCAATCTCTTCGCCCCGAGAACTGCTATTGTCAATTCCAGGTTTCCTACTAGATGCTTGAGTTTGATTTTGCTTCAAAAATGAGTTGACCGTTCGTTGTTGGACGACTTTATCTTCTATGTACGTCTTTGTACTCTCCAATACGACAACTCCATTTTCTTTGATCTTATTACTAGTCGTATCTTCAGCTATGGTAGTATTTAGTAAGGAATTCCCCCCAGACTCAGTCCCTTTGGCCTTCTTCTTTTTCTTTTTACTGACCTCTCCACTCGTTGGATTGGAAGTGACCTCCTTCGTCGATGCTACAGCGTCAGCTCGGAGGACTTTAAACAATTAAAAATAAATTAATTTAAAGTATCCCAACCAATGATAAATTAGTTACAAAGCAAAAGAACTGAATCATCCCAAAAGTCAGGCATTGTTAACAAGACAGAAAAGTCATTAGCATCCTCCCTCTGAATGCATCCTCTTTTATAACCATAATCACAAAAATATAGTAAAATTAGTGGCAATAAAAAGTTATTCCCTCATTATTTTTGGGATAGTTCATGTTCACATTAGTTTATAGCAGCATTAAATGTAGCAATGAAAGTAAAGTAAAGGTATCAAGCTTCACAAGAACACTCCAATCCAAATTAACAAAACCAGAACTAGAAAAATAAAATACTAAGAATTAATTATCAAATAAGGAACTTCACACAGAACATTGAAACTGAAAAATTGCAGTGACATTAACCTTGCACACATTCATGAATGCAAGCACAATTAATATCGCAAACCATAGACTATACACATCCTTGTCCAGAAGGCATAAACATTAAAATGTGAATTTCCATTCGTCTTCCACGAAGTTAAAAAGTTAAGTTTCTAAATTTTTAATACTTGGACAAGAACTCTGATAACAAAAACCACAGATATTCTCTTTATAATAAAACGAAATTTAAGTCATACAACTTTGCATCGTACTAACTGTCATTGCAGATTTTCATTGCTCAGATCAGAAATTCGAATTTTGTTCAACCAGGTTGATTGAAATATCTCAAAATACCCCGTCAATTAAAACTGAATAGTGTGATACTTTGAATTTTTGAAGTGGTCAGAGAAATTAAATTCAGTAGTTAGTTTCTAATCAAAGGGAGAGAAAATACAAGGGAATTAGTATTAGTGTGTCGTTTCGATGCTCAAACTTCAAATAATAAAATTTAAAAACCTCTATTGCTAACAAAGGAATGGATTTCACCTCTCAAGATATTAATCCATTCTTCAAGCAATGCAGTGAGTTAGGTTGCAAACGCATTCACCGATTAGCAGGTGAAACACATTGGTGCATTGAATTATTGTTTCATGAAAATATTTGATACCTTTACCGTTAACCAAGGTGTAGAGAACATCTTCCTCACCATTGTCACCCTTAACGCTAATTGTTACATTCGCGTCTGGTGTATTAGAATGACGACGAATAGTCACAATAGGATTATCATCAGTCGTTATTGTGGGGTTCCGGCTTGTTTTCGCCGAATTATTATCTACGGGAGTCGCAACTTGTGATGAAATTCTACGCTCTGCGTCTTTCTCCTTTTTAGTCTTATCGTCCTCACTTCGTTTTTTCTCATCGTCCTTCTTCTTTTTTGGACCGCTTTCTCCAACAGCTCCGGCGGATGATCCTCCTACTCGAACACATGAAAGCAACTCTGAAATTTAGAAAATACAAAAATTCAAAAAATTAGAAAATTAAGGAGTTCATTTCCTTGTGGGTTGAACAGACTAGAGTTGGGATTTGAGAAATAAGCAAGGAGCATTAAAACTAGGATGAAAACAATTTAAGAAAAAAAAAAGACAGGAACTGACCAGCCAGAGACGGGTCTGCCTCTTTTTCCTTTTTCTTTTGTTTCTGCTTCTTTTTCTTTTCCCTCCTCTTTCGTGCTTGCTCCTCCTTGTCTTCTTCCTCCTTACGACGTAGATCTTCCTCTAATTGTCTTTCAAGTGCCTCCTGTGCCAATCGTTGATTTTCCTCGTCTAGTTTCATTTGTTCCTAAAAATGCAGGACCAGATTTCTTCGTCAAGACGATCAAATATATTATTTCTAATTTAAAATGAAGAGTCAAGACCTTCTATTTTCAAATTACGTAATTTATTTCACAATTTCGACCGTCAACTACGAATGGCCAACTTGGCCTTTCAATTGCACAAGCCCGGAAAGGCTTTGAATCCGCTCAAGCAATTCCTTACCAGTAAAACAAACGTTTACTTTGTTGTATTTTTGTCGACACTTAAATCGTAAGTAAATATTGGCAGAGATTTTTTTTAGAATTAAATAAAAAAGAAACTGTAATGACTCCATTTCTGTGTATCTTTGTATCTGGGTGGAATTTTTGGATAGCTCTGAGCGGACTGAACCCACATTACGTTTATTTCGCAGTGGCGGGTTGTGCAGCAATTCACATTAGGACTATCGGGTTTTAAACTTATTTCCCTCACATTCAAAAATTCGAACTTAGTTTCCATGGAATTTAAAATTGAAACATTCAGTATTCAGCTCGCTAGCGATCTCGGATTGTCGGGTTAATACGGTACTACAATATTAAGCTCGCCATATAATGATTTTTGAAACTCTGAGGTCAAGGGAAACATTTCAAGACATTGCATTGTAAAATTGTGTAGAACCTGAAATCCAATTTCATTCAGGATTTAATCTATTAAGTACACTCGATAATGAAGACAATTTCACTAATCAGACAACAAACATGCAAATCCTAGTCCGATGAGATAAATGAGGAAAAGGAAAACTTACCTTTCTTTCCTTTTTCCTAGCTTTCTTTGCTGCCTTCTTGGGGTCAACAGTATCACTACATGTTGAACCTTTTCGGGAATTATTGGCTCCACTTGCCGGTGTTCCCTCAATAAAATTCACTAGTTCACCAACGTCGTCAGTAGGAGGTGAAGTTGTTGTAAACACGACGGTCTCCTTCTTTTTCTTTTGGTTGGTTACAACCGTAGGCAACGGCGGGGCAATGGGTAAAGTTCTCTCATGTAAACATCCCTTCTTTTTCTCTTGTTTCCCTCTTTCCAACTTCTGACGGAGATCATTACGTTTCTCAGCATAACCAACACTCACTGGAAGCCCCTACAAAACAGTAAAACTTTTAGTTCTGAGACTAATACTCAGTCGATGTTGGGATTCCTATTTTCCAATTCGAGAAACCCCACTTTACTTTTTAAAATCATACGATTTGGTAGGACTTACTGGTCTTGAAGGCCGTTGTTCCGACTTCGTCGCAGGTTTAGCATTACCACCGGCCTGCGGAGCTGCGCGTGTCGCAGGAGGAGGGTTCGTGTGATTATGTGTGTGGTTGTGAGCGTGGCTGTGAGCGTGATTGTGGACGTGAGCTGCCTCGTGGACATGGTGGTGAGAACACATAGTGGATCCCATGTTTTCTAAAAACAGGTTACAAAAGTTATGAAGAAAGTACCCAAAGTTATCGTATAAACCGAATTAAATATGAACATGCTTGTTTAAATGTAATGTTTTCTCGTCGTATTGGTAATTTGATAATTCACAGAAATCAGAAAGCTAGACTAACTAGCAAGTAAGAAAGAAAGAAATAAAGAAGTTGAGAAATCAAATTTGATAATGTCAGAAAAAGTTTTCAAATACAGAACTGAACTGTGCGTGAGCCTAAATATTATTCACTTGACCGTCGAAATACTTCCTGATACGTCATAATTACCGAAACCTAAATACTACTGAGTACTGACCTCAATAGTACTGTCGTTACTTCCTATATTATTGCCTAGTTAATTTAATTCAGTTCAAGCCAGATCAAGACAATTACAAATAAACTTTGAATACAAATATGCGAGTGAAACAATAACACTGTCCCAAAACTCTTGCAACCTGAATTTGAAGAAATCATATGCATGTTTCGGTAAGTATGTCATTTTACTGAAAACAGAAATGCGTTTAATTCAATTTAACCTCTTCTACATGGAATCCAGGGAATACATGACCTCTGAACTTTCCGCCTACGATCATGCTCTCACCGCCGTACCAGCGGTTGGTGAAGAGTCTCTCTAGTCTAAAATTACGTACAACGAAAAGTAAATGAACCGAGTGAACTTCCTGACAATAGTTCCAGTGTCCATTTAATTTATCCCTCAACTTCTATACTCATATTTTTACGAAACTTAACATGGGTTGATACGTGTCAAACGAATACTGACAATATAACTAATAATAATTATCCACTAACGTAAAGTACACTCCGAAATGAATATGGCTCCAGACGGTCCGACTACAAATTGATACATCAGGGCTTCTAAATACTACAACAATTCACTAATAATTAAGTCTCTCTTGTTAAAATTGGTGATCCACCTTTCCACGGCAGTTTTATAATCAGAATTAAATGTCGGAGTTAAGATTTTAAAATTATCACCTCCACGAACGAAGTTACGTAAAAGGAATACGTAATTATAACTAAACTAGTATCCTCTGAATCGACAAAATGACTGCTCCGCTTTTGATCCGAGAATCAGGTCATGTCCTTTTTACAGAATATGCAAGTTCTTATATGCAGTCTTTTCGAATTTGAATACATACACCGACTGTAATTTAATCTTATTACTGATACTGGAGTTGAAGTCATTGCACTACGACTTCATCTCTATAACGTATCATGTAATTATGTATGTAGATCGGTTTTCCGAGGACTTCAGTTACACGTAATTCATTTCCATTACATACTAGAATGGACTGAAGAAGGTCAAGATTAATAATTTGCATTATTTCAGAACCCATGAAGAATGTATGCGCTACACTTTTAGCCCTTAAAGTTGCACTTTTTTTTAGTTGAACGCTCATGTTTGTAACTACAGTACAGGCGAATCTTCCCGGCAATTGTATTTGCTCAAGCGAGCGAAAGAATAATACAATGAACCACCTGACTGGTGCAACTGCTATAACAGAGTGAGTTTTATGCGAATTCATCCATCCAGAATTAAGTAAACAATTCTAGGTACATGTTTCAGCCCATGTGAATTTGTAACCTGATGCATTTGGGCTAGTCCGGTTGGAAGGGGGTTAGGCGATACTACCTCGGCCTAGTAGCCCAAAAGCATCCGGGCTAGCCCGCTTCCAAGAAGGCTAATCCAAATCCTTCCGGGCTAGCCCAAATACATTCGGGCTGATCTACGTACTGGGACACCAAAGATGATGCACACGCATCCACCCAGTCTGCCCTCCAGGTCAATCTGGAGTAACCCAAATACATGAAGACTGATCTACATGGACTCAGATGAGAAAGATTGTGAACAGATTTATTTTATCAATTGAATCAGTGCGAATAATGAAACATCCTCACGAGAAGCATCCAAAACTTCGTCCTCGGGAACCGACCAAAAAAATTGATGTGAAGGACAGACAATAGGTGCAAATATAAAGATTTTCTAAATTCTATAGTGCGTACGATTTTTATTCCCGACTCATAGGGGTTTATGCCTTTTAGAAGGAAAGATGCCATGAAGCATGAAATGGAAAGAAGAATCTTACTACCAGGTGAAGCTTCTACAAGAACGGTGCCATTACAGCTGACGGCCTGTGACTTTGTTGGATCGCCGTGCACATGAGGACAACGGCAGGATGTCACAGTTTTCCAATCATTACCTCCCTTCTCCTTTGTCATAGTAGTCGTCGTCGTCGTCGTCCTGCAAGTCCTAGCCTTCGGTTCTGGAGGCGGTGGAGTTACACGAGTACCGAACGCCAAGATTTGACCATCTTCCGATATAGCAACTAAATGTTCCTCTTCGTTATCCCTAAAAATTTCATTAAGTCATGCTTTAGAGAAGCAACAATTAATTTAGTCCCTTCGTTTTCATCAAAATATATCTTTGAAGGTCCGTGTGGGTGTTCTATTGGTATTTTAATACTACCAACACCCGTAGCGTAAAATTTTGTTACACCACCATAATTTATAATGGCTAGATCAAATAAATAACTAAAGACGAGCACTAAAAATTAAAAACGAACTCTGAATAAGTATTGAAAAAAATTATTTGACCTACCCATGGCTTGTTGAAGCAGCAGCGACCGCTACTTTTCGACGTGAGGAGGAGATATCCACAAGAGCCGGAAGAGGTGAGGTTCCACATTTCCGTCCAATGTTGTCCGAAATAGTTTTCTTGGCACAATGAGGATGACGCGGTTTAGTAGTGGTTTTCGGGTTATCCTTCTTGAGGGCTTTGAAACGATTACTGAGATTTTTAAAGTCATACGAATTAACTTTTTCCAACATAGCGTGTCCCCAATCCTGCAGGTAAACAAAAAGTACATCCTTAGACTCGAAAATGAAAGACATAATTAACTTGATCTTTACGAACCTGTTGAATTTGATGTGGAGACACTAAAGATTCTTCGATAGTGATGAGGTCATACTGCGCTAAGTTGGTATACAGAATATGAATCGCTTTACACAAATTGTCGTAAAGCTCAGGATTATGTTTCGTTGACACCTTCGGTTTCGAATCCATTGGAGTAAAATCCGAAACAGTATACATTACATAGTATTTGTAGGTCTTTTTTCCGTCACTCGCCAATGGATCCAGATATCCAGTGCCTAAACCAGAAATGATTGTTTAATATTAAATAATTATGACGAAATACACGCCAAACTCATTAGGTTATTGCTACTGACCCAATTGGAGGGCATAACTGAGAATTTCCTGCGAAACGTCGTATTTCTGTCCTTCCATTAAGGCAGAGCGAGGATCTCTGTTGAGAACAGGCAATCCTCCAAAGGCGTATCTGTACCTTGAGGTGAAACTTCTTTCATATCGCTCGCACTTGATTCCTTTACGACAATACTTCAAAACTTTGGGCTTCCAAAATGTGCGTTGGAGTATTGTTCTAAAACTGCGTAGCATGCTCCTTTGCCTGGTTTTATGGCCATAGATAGGGTAAGTAGGAGGCCATTTCAAACTCCGGGCTGCCTTCGTTGACCTTTCTCTCTCTTTTGCATTTAACATCCTCCTCTTGAAACGAAAATCATCTCTCGCTGCTTGTCTGGACTCCGCTAACAGAATGTCTTCAACTTCTAAGGATAGTCTCCCCTCGACTGTATCCAAATTGTATGCATCTCGTTTTTGAACATACTTATCCATGTACTCTTTACCGCCATACTTGACAGAGATGTTCACACCGTGGTTGCGGAGGAAGCTAATGTCACTGCTCTTCACAAACTGGTCCGTTTCGGCAGGGGTCATACAAAGTTCACGACGAAACATTCGAATATGGTAAGACATGTTTGGATTACTAGGAAGGCTTAAGTCACAATCCATGATTGGTTCCGCAACATCAATATCCTGCATTGCGTTGTGCTCAAGGTTTCTCATTTCTAGGGCTCCAGTGATCGAACACTGGACAATTTCATAGGCCTCCATTGTGTTAGGTTCCATTTTAACATATGGGTTTCGAAGCCGACTGATTTTGAACACATTGTATTTGGGAACATCATACTCCACTCTGGAAAAAAGTATCAAAAATAGAATGAGTGCCTCTCAACCAATTTGATTAATTTGATGAACCATTATAAAAATATGAAAATATCAAGTACAATTCAAATGGAAGGCTTTTATTTTTCCATCCTTCACTGGCTTCAGAAATTGCACTCTCAATTCGAGCAAGTCCAACGAGTAGGTATCGGTTATCAATCTCATTTTCACGGCAAGGGTGGTACACTCGCTGTAAAGCCACCTAAATAAATAAAATAATAAATATTACAATTTCGTGCAAGTGTTTCAAATCAGAAGCAAGGAATGTCTTTTACTTACAACACGTTTACATTGTTTCAGGACGTCTTGAAATTCTTCCAATTCATTGATCAATATTTCAATTAAATGAAAAAATAAAATTTTCAAGCTGAGATTACACTCCTTTAGTTTCCAGTTAAAACAATCCATATCGTTTTCCAATCGTCGCACAACGCGATCCACTCTTTCACAAACGTCCACCCAAACTTTAAAATTCAAAAATTCAAATTCTCCATTAGATTTACATAAATTTAAAAACAAAGAGATTTATTATTGATTCTACATATTATCAGTCCTATCGATCCATTATGAAACTCTCATAAACATTCGAGTCATTTGATTGTTTTTCATCATTTCAAAAATTGTATAACTTAATGACAAGTTATCATAGCTCAAAAGTACAAAATAACCAGCACAACCAAAGTTCCCAAAAAACCCTCCCAGCCCATTAATTTTCCAAATTCAATGAAGGGAGGTCTTCGAAGTAGACACATCCCACATCCGTTCAAAGTTTACGTACAGTTAGAACTTAGTGTCTGGGAAAACATCAGTGGAGTTACGCTGTATATTTTCTCTGAATGAGCTACCAAATTGTTTTAGAAGCTTGTTGGAAACTGAGCGTACATGTCAAGAAATGTAGAGCCGAAGTATAGTCAGGAGTATATTTGATTACAATCGCCAGTCTTTTCATTATTTCCCAACACATATCAGCACCGATGGAATACATCTCAGTAAAGAACTCCTTGAAGTGAATAAGCACCAATCTACACAAATATATTTTACTAAGACTTGCTCATTCAGAAATTCGTGAGGTTTTTTAGAAAGTTTAATAAAGAAAAATTCTCACGGCGGTATTGCACTTCGGAAGCCATAACAGATTCGTTCATCAAGAGCAACCTCAGCCTCCTCTTGAAATGACATCTTAATTTGGGATACGAACACACATGCAGTCCTTTGACGAATTTTATCAATCATTCCCATAGCTAGGATTTCAGCAGTGATCCCCACGGATGGGAGTATATTACTAAAGTTATAATAGAAAGTGCTCAGCATCAACGCTATAAAATATAGCAACGTAACACTGACCAACTGCTTAATTAACAATATTAATATTAAGATTAACAATTAACTAAAAACGAGCAAACCGAATCTACTTACAGAGTTTCAAAACAAGAGCGGCAAAAAATGCACCCACAAGATGGCTCATCACGGTGAGTGTGTGGAAGGGCATAGTGACGTCTACAAGCAACCTAAATCGTTAAAAATAACATGTGACATTAATATTAACTCTGGGAATTGTAACTTTTTATAGCATATAAAGAGTAATAATTGTAATGACTTACTCGGTCAGGAAATGCCGATTTTTCATACAGTTTGAACTCCGCAAAGCGCTTGTGGTATTCATTGGTTTGTTTCAATATATCAGAGAGTCGAATTAGGCATGGTTCGGTCCAGACTTTTATATGATCGTCCAATTGCTGAATGAAGCCATCTGTGACTCTAGTATCAATGTCAACTTCAATCACGTAAGGTTCAACTAACTTATACTCTGGATGTTCGTTAAGAATGACCTCGTTCCGACGATCTGAAAGAAAACAAGACAAAATATTTTAAAGAGTAATTAAACCAACGTGAACCACATTAAGACAGAATTTTCGACGGACCAGTCGAGTTGTGAACAGGAAAATCTTCCAGTTCATCTCTGCCAAGGGCACACAAGACTGGATTAAAAATCAAAATTCATTTGGAGTTTTAAGGAATCTTCACTAATTTCCAACTAACATTTTCAATCGTCTATTTTGAATAAAACTTATTCATTGTAATAACCATTTGCCATTTATTATCATCCTACAAAAACTCGGTCAACTAAAAAAAAACGTCAGTAATGAACCAACACTTATTCTCAAACTATTATGGAATCTGAAAAGTGAATTACCCTTTCCATTGAATGAATGACTCTGATTAGGGGGTGTGACATGAACTAGATAAATATAATATTGCGGGCATCATTTTTCTCGCTGCCTGCCTATGCCGCCAGGAAGTTCTTCCTTCCTGTTCTGGTCAACAGAATACAAAGGATACTGAAGTTGTAGGAGGATATTCGCAAATATCGTACTTATATTCAATCTTCCATCCAACTAAAATCTTCTCAGAAATTCGGCCACCAGGTATTTACTCTGCAGTCGCCTTGCACACTACTTTCGTCCTCCAACTTTCTCCCGTTCACAGTGATCGGTTCTTGTGAGTACCATAGTTAAATTTCGTAGACATTAAAAATGAACTTACTTGTTCTCTCTTGGCATATTTTGAGATACTCCTCATAGCCTTTACTCCTGGGGAAGACTTTGGGTGGAAAATCGAGATCGAGGAATTTAGAAAACCGGTCCGGTCTGTCCGTAAGTCCAGCCAACTGATTAACTCTTTGATTCCTTTTTTCTTCTTCCCGCTCTAAGAGAACCGCTTTCAACTCTTGCTGACCTAACTGTCTAGCAGCATGTTCCTGATGTTCTGCCTTCATGGCTTCAAACTTCTGTTTCACCTCTTTACTGATTTTGTTACTCACTCGATCTCCTTCTCCCCGCGCATTCGATGGTTTACATATAGGATGACTATTCATAGGGTGCGGTTTCAACAATTCTTGCCGTTGCTGGAAATCTATTTGCAATTGAGCAATTGAAATTGTAAGTGGCTCATCCCGCAGCATATCTGCTGGTATGTTCAACATATCCCTCGTGATCGTTGCCATTTTTACGGATCGTAGCAGCACAAGGTCACAAAGTCTTCAATCTCTCACCTAAATCAGAGAAAAAGGAATGAATATTAGCTCCACTCATGATCCCAGCCATTAGCCATCTTGACCACTGACCATAAAAATTGAAGTTTACTTATATCTTTTGAAATGGTAAACCTCTCGTCCGGTCACTAAATTAACTAACCGTTTACATGGTTCATGTTGTAATTTGAACGAATCATGTAAACATGGGAAAAAGAAAACCGATGAGGTGATCTTAGGATAATACTTAATAATTTTGAAGTGAATGTACCACTTCAAAGAAAGTGAAACTATGTTTTATAGTAGCGAACCTAACCGTTAAACCCACTTATGTCAACAAAAGGATAACCGGTCATTGCTAATGGAGTTTTTTGCGTTCCGGTGCAATTCGGCAAATTCGGCTGAATTTTTGATATGTTATGTTATAGCACTTGACCTGCTGAACAACTTTTATGTAGGTCCCTCCCTGAAAACTCTAACCGTTTGGTCGCTGGAAATATACACATGCAAGGCGTAGCACATACTCCACGTGTATTTCTAGCTGCCAAACAATGCGGTCTTTGGGTACCTTCACAAAAGTTGTTCAGACATGCTTTTTAATATCAAAATAAACGAATTTCTTCAATCACCGTCTTTTATACAAAGAATGGACCCAATGAACTGTATACAATTTAGTATTTGCTTAACTCTAGATAGAATTTTATTTTCAAAATATCGTAGTTATATCAGAATTAAACAATTCTGCAGCAAGTCGTGGGTTAAATGTAATCCTCTCATTTACACATACATCCATTATCCCAAGAAATCTGAAGTGATGACTCCAACGACTATTCACTGCAGAGATCTACAGTACTTATCTCTTCCGTCATTTGCCAAACGACGAAACACTAGGTGAATCCAATATTTCAAATCTAATCTACCATCTACTTTCTAATCGAGCCAAACTTCCTTAATTTCCTCACCTGTCAAATTTCGGAGTTACAATCTACTCACAATCCAATCACCCACTCAAACTATGTACAAAAAACTGGTGATTTAAACACTGCTCTTCATGAATCCAAGAAACTGTTAAAACTAATACAGTACACAACATAACCAAGACAAGCTCACTATGGCGGGATTCCTCCCATGTATCTTCATCTCAGCAATACTACCAAAAACTCAATAAGCTTCTAGAAGAAATCTTATAAAACTCCCATCAAACAATCCAATCAATCAATCAATCTTTTCATCCTTCCCCTTGATCCAGATCATTCCAGTTAAAAATCACACTAATTTCTCATTCTTTGCCTCCACTCCGTTTTCTACTTCTAACCACCCGCTCCGCTCCGCCAATTTCTTTTTTCACAAATTATCCGCACAACGCACTAACCAACCAATAACCAATCATGAATTAATAGCCTGTCCTCCATCATATATATATTTTATACACTTGTCTGGTTGTCTGTATTATGCGTTCCTTCCTGCTCATTCATGGATCCGCACACGCATGTAAACCATCAAAGTGCATAATAAACCATGATTGTGGTTCTCTAGCAGTGCAGTCTAGGACGGACACCGACACAAAAATATTTTTGCCCGTCTAGGCGAGCGGATTCGCGGATTGGATTAGAATATACACATAAAATCAAAATGAATGATTAGATAGATAGCTACATGAGTCAATGGACCGATTCCATTCTCATTTTCTGGAGGGAGAGTGCGGTTTGTGTACAACCAAACCAACGAATCAAGCCGAACCAGCCATGCTTGCCAGCCAACCCGTCCTTCATTAATTACTAAAAATCCAAGTAATTAAAATCTTACCTTAATCATCCAGATGACTTATTCCTAAGATATACGAAAGGGAAGGAAGACTAATGAACTGAGGATGATGAGGTTGATGATGATGATAGTCCATTTACATTATACAATTTCTTAAACTCTTAAGTGTAGTAGTTCCCGGGACTCAGAGGACAGGGGGACCTAGACTTAATTTGGATTTGAATAAAAAACCACTACCATATCAAGTAAATTAAGTACACGAAGCCAAAAGTATAATTTTTTTTTTTGAAAACGAGGTAAATTCTTTCGAGTTGAGGGCGCGAGGCAGTGTGTTGTTGTAGAAAAAAAAATGTGTAGCGCAGGTCAATTCCAAGGAAATAGTTTTGAACACAGACACAGACACAGAGAGCAGTGTGTAGATTTTGGTAGTGAGAGAGCATGGGTTGGATTGGATCTTAAGGATTCTTATAACACATGAAAAAGATGGGGGTATAGCACTGGGACCAGCACTGCCACCACCAAAGCATAGTAGCATAGGGGGGAATCACCATTTGACAGTTTCCTTAGTATCCTTAGTTCTCAAACTAAACCCAAGGACCAAAAAACCTAGGATCAAAATCTACCTTCCAAAGCGTCTTTCACACGAGTAGAAATGATACAAGGGAAAATCTAATCCTACGCACCGCACACCCGCTCTCCATACAATTTCTTCCGTCCCGAGTTGCGTACACGCGGACTCACACTCCACTCAGCAGGAGAAAGAATCAAATCCAAACCGTCAAAATACCCATAAGGTTTTCCCGCGAATAATCCGCCAAAATAAAATTGCCTATAAAATTAATAAAATTTATTGTGATTTCAATTGAATTCGTCAATAAATCCCGGCCTAAATCTAATTTCTAATTACTACGACGCATTTTCGCAGTAATTATAGGTGGGCATTTTCGCAGTAATTATAGGCCTAGTTGTAATTAAAAAATTTCCAAAAGTAATTTGTAATTTTCATTGACATTTTTTAAAAAAGTAAATTTGTAATTGTAATTGAAATTAAAAAAACTGGAGATATTAATTTGTAATTTGTAATTAAGATTTTTTCGAAAATAATTTGTAATTGTAATTTATTTCGCAGAAACTAGTTTATAATTGTAATTGTGTTGTTCTGAGGAAATAATTTGTAATTGTAATTTGACCATCGCTGGAAGTACCGTCTAGTCTGTCTGTGTAGCATAGGAAATAATTTCGTCGGCTAAAATGCGTAAGCTGATCAACATAACACCATATTCCAAAAATTATTACTTCTGAAATGCAGAAATAAAATTGAGGCCAAGTAATGTTATCTTGCTCGGCAGATTTGAACTCAAGGTTTAAATGGTCATGTCATCTGTAACAAGAGAGGTCCTACCAAAAAATGAAATAGATTCTTGAGCAGTAGTTGTCATGATTGGAACATTTACCCATTTTCGGAAGTAATTGTAATTAGTTACTTTCGAGGTTTCCGAAAGTAATTGTAATTAGATATTTTCAAAATTTCGAAGTAATCGTAATTTTAATTAGTTACTTTCGAAATTTCTAAAAGTAATTGTAATTGTAAATAGTTACTTTGAAAAAGAGATCCGGAGAAGAAAATTTAACTTTTGTTATTTAAAAGGAAATAACAAATATTTCAGAGAACTAGTTCTGAAAAATAATTAGAAGGAAAACTAGTTAGAAGAAGCTTTTTAGGCTTGGCACTTGGCAGATTTTC
Source organism: Protaphorura quadriocellata (assembly GCA_034698945.1). Taxonomy (NCBI): domain Eukaryota; kingdom Metazoa; phylum Arthropoda; class Collembola; order Poduromorpha; family Onychiuridae; genus Protaphorura; species Protaphorura quadriocellata. The sequence goes on from JAQGCA010000386.1 coordinate 20,869, forward strand.
CAGGCACGCCAAAGACGAACGGAACCCAGAAACCATCGGTGTATACCAAATTCCTTGCGATTGCTCCTCGAGACACATCGGAAGAACACTCTGCTGATTGCTGATGTATCAAAGACACCTATCACAAGTATCGTATGTCATAATCAATTTAACCGTGGGATGGTCGAAAAAATTGCAAAGTCCCGAGCTCCCAGGACGAAACATTTCTATGCCTGATCATTCCGATTCATGACAATGGGAACAAAAATTACTATAATTTTGGAATTTACAATTAGTCTTTGAAATTTTTCGAAAGCTTCCCCTTGGACGGAGCTTCCCGTCTTAAGGGTGCTGCAGGTAGGTTTGTTTAACTCCGAAGCCAACAAACTTTAGGCGTTTGCAAAGACCCGCACGAAAATGTCCGATAGTATTCGATTGAAACTACGATCGGAGTAATGAGGTCGGATTTTCGGACGGTATCCGATAACTAGTCGGATCGTTTATCCGACGGGATTCGATAGGTTAACCGATCGGAACTTCATTGGAACATAACAGTCTGAGTCTGGAACAGTAGACTCGAGTCTACATTTGTGTGCTTTGGCATGATATGGCAGTGAAAGAAGAAAGTCTCACAAACCACCTTGACCTCGGTAACTCTCACGCAGACTCCTGGAGGAAGTTCGACGTCCACAAAGAAAGAAAATGTTATTAACGAAAGTTTTGGATGCACGTATTCTTTGGCTCTACGGTTGGTTTCCCTAAGGAGCCCAAGTGAAAAACTGTTATAAAATCGTAAAGGAGGTCACTCAACAAATTTCACCCGAAAGTAGAAAAAGTGAGGTTCTAGTTGACCTCAACTTCACGTTTATGGTGACGTCTGACCTCATCATGGAGGTCACCAACATTGTTTTATGTTTTCAGGCCAAAGTAGAAAATTTCGAAAACTGAGAAGATTTCTTAACACGTGGTTGTATGAGACTTGCATGCTCACCTGGGTCTCCACGACTCGGCTGCTGCTCCGGTAGACCTTGACCAAATTCATGGTTTTTTGTTATTTTTGTCAAGTTGGTTTATTATTTTTAGAAAACGAAGATAAAGTCGATGGGCGTGGCCGTAGCACATGCCCCCTGTATTTGTAGCGTCCATACGGTCCGTAAGTATGTCCCACACTTTCAGTGACCCTGACGGTAGAATCCCTCTGACGGATTTACCCAAGACACGGCTCGTTGGAAAGCCCCTGCGATTCAATGCAAGGTACAGTCCAACATGGAATCCAAAATTTTGAATAAGGGGTCATAAGGTCACTCTAGAAAAAAAATCGGCATTGGCCTGGCTCATATGGGGTCACAGAAAGTGATGTCACATTATGACTATGAGTACTATGACCTTGGCCAAATGAGGTATCAGTCGAACAGAGAGAGGAGACAGCGTGCACCAAGTTTCAGATTTTTGTGACCACCCGTGTGGCGTTACGAGGTCATCAGAGTTCAAAAATTGAAAAACCCTAGAGACTTGTGATGTGGGCTCATTTTCAACTTTGGTTTTTGAACTTTGGTGACCACGTGACGGTACACGGGTGATCACAAAATTCTGAAACTTGGTACACGCTGTCTCCTTGACCCCCTGTTTGAATTGACACTTGGCACCCCAATTGACCTAGGTCATAACCATATCATGGCCTCCTTTCGGTTGATCAGATCATGGGTAAATCCATAATTTTTTTTGCCTGTGACCTTTTCATCCGTCATTCGAAATTTTGGATTTCATGTTGGACTGTCTCTTGCATAGAATCGCAGGGGCTTTCCAATGAGCCGTGTCTCGAGTAAATCCATAAAGGGGTTCCGCCGCTAGGGTCACTCAAAGTTTGGGACATACTTACTAGGGCATCCAAAACCGGACACATCTTGTAAAACCGGTTTTCGGTTTTCTCGGTTTTGACAGTTTCAGGTAAAACCGGTTTCCTTGAGAATACCAAAAACCTGTTTTAAAAACCGGTTTTGCTTTATGCGTATAATACGTACATTTTAACGAAATAATAGTGTGATGAAATAACATACAACGTGAAGAACACATTAAGATGTAATTTTGTAGTTTTATCAATTCCAATTGTTATTCGATAAGATTTCAAAGTTATCAACCGCTTAGTAATTTAAAGTGTGACCTAAAAAACTGTGTTCACCAAAATCAAAATTTAAGTCATTTCACCCCAAAATGATACTACAAAAAACCGGTTTTTCCTAAAACCGGTTTTCTGAAAAATATGGAAACCGGTTTTCGGTGATACCGGAAACCGGCTTTAAACCGGTTTTTCAAAACCGCCAAAACCGGTTTTGGATGGCCTAATACTTACGGTCCAAGCTCCATAACATATCCAGAATCCACCTAATTCCAATACCCGACCGACCTTCACGCCATCAGGCTTAGGCCCGGCCGGTGTCATTTCCATAAGACATAGTAATACGCTTTATCACTAAAGTCCAAAAATTTGAGACCGCTAGCAGCTTCAAGAATTGAAAATTTTGTCATCCAAAAACTTTTTCCCGACTACATTGCAGACCCTTCGCCATTCGCAGCGCAAGTTTAAAACATCGTCGAAAACTTTTAAACACGAAAATACACATTTTTTCCAAACCCTGTACTTGTCATTTCAAACGGAATTTGTGGTTCAAAACATGTTACTTATTGTTAAAACATGTTCTTTCTGTAACCATTCTTGCAACAATCAAAATATTGTTAAAAAAAGTGTTTCCTTCGTATTTGTTAAAAAGAATAAAAGAAACATGTTTGTTTCTAACCCTCCTAAGGCAGAGCCCCGGCGGAGCATTGGACAGTGACCCTTCGGTGGTTGGGGCGGTGTCCTGCCCCTCTTTAAAAAGCAAGATGATAGATGAGTTAAATTCGCACAATTATGGGTATTTTCCATCTAGACCACAAGCATTATCGCCGCAGGAAGTGCTTGCAATTTTTATTGGGTTAAGGCAATTCGTATTTCGGCGGTTACAACGCTAAGTCACAATGGCACGGAGGACGCACATACTGGTCGTACTTCTACTCGAACTGAGCCAGCCAATGATTAATTTTTACAAAGACCGTGTAATGTTGCCAAGCATTTGAAAAATAAGGAATTGAATTGAAATAAGATGCTAACCTTGACCTTGTGACCTTGTGACCTTGTTGAATGATTGACCGGACTGGAAACGTCTTGAACTGTTTGTTCCTACATCGCACTCACTTCGGTTGATGACTTGACACGCCAATGAACGAACGAGAACTGAGCGGACGAGCGGACTGGCTCCGGTTGAGAGACTAGGACGCTGGTTTCTGTATAACCCCCCTTCAAATGCAAATGCATAAAGTCGCACAGGGCGGCTCATAACTTATTCCCATTGACAATTGACAGCATACCGTAAAATCCCGATTAGAGCACTGGAGCTGTATTCATTCACGCAAGGCCAGAGGTCAACGACTTTCACCACTTACACCATTAGGTTATATGGAGAAAGCAGGAGAAATACCCGCGCTCTATTTGAGCCCCGTGTTCTATTACTGGGCCCGCCGCGTTCTAATCGGGATTTTACGTTTTGTCAAAACCTCCAAAGAATTCTGATCCAAATGCGTATTAAGTTTTAAAGAATACTATTGTGGATGCTCGTGGTGTTGTGGAACTATTCTCAATTGTCATTAAGTATTCGGTGACGGAAAACGGAGGTTGAATGATTGAAGATTTGTCCTTTCAAGAAGGAAGTACTTGCAATTTCAATTTCACAAGCTTCTTCTTCTAACCAAAACCATTTATTTCATTTCCAGGAAAATTCTATTGCATTGCAGCATAATGGAATGGGTTGACCCCTACTATTCCGCTACAACTCTTAGCTTGGGTACAATATTACAATTCCTCAAGCTTAATCTATTTCTTTTCGCACGTTTTAAAGGTGAGCTGTTTTTCTTTTTGCACTACTAGGGTTACCTTCACCAGGTCAAATGAAAACCTTACAGGTAAGATACGACCCGATGTCTGACCATGTCGTACGGCAAATGTAAATTATAAGTGAACTAGCAGAGGTTAGGGTTATGGTCCCCTTATTAGTTTGAGTCAAAAGTCTATTATTAATGCAACGACAGTGATTAGTTGTGAATGCCTATGTCTTATGTCTTATACTATGGCTTAGTGTGAAATGATACAAAGGTTAGAAACGTTACCGTTTCATGTGCTCATAATGTATAGTCCTCGGGAGCCGTAAAGGTCACCCCAACCGTTTGAAACCCGGGAACCTCTATACCGTGATTTAAGCCAGGGACGCTGTATTGATACTTGGAGACAACCAAAGGTCAATCGAATCGGTTTCGACAATCCGATAGTTGTTACGTTTGTACTGGGATCTAGGCCCGGACTGGACCAAAGGGCGATAGGGCGATTGCCAAATGCGCCCTTGGTCATCGGCGCCCTGGTTGAGCGTAAAATACGTTTCAATATTGAATTGAAGAGGATATAAGTTTTCCACTCAACAGCATGCTTCAGATACGTAGCTAGCGAGCCGTTGGACATGGTCAACACCAAATTCTATGTTACGCTCACAGAACAAGTTATCGCGCCTATAAAGACTGAAATGTTTTCAGGGAATACCAAATCTGTTCTTCTAAATTTAACCTGATTTTTTTTTAAATTCGGTCCTTCCGGACAACTTCGTCCTACTAACCGCTACGCTTTGTGAAATCCAAACTGGTGTCAAATCAAAATATTGTGATAAGTGGTGACTAGGGAAGATTGAGGGGTACAGCAGGCTTGCTGTGATATAGCGCTTACTGGCCGTTAGTGTGTGGACAAGCAATGCATGATGATTATGTCTGTAACATTGCGCTTCAAATCATTATCAAAAATTTTCGGTCCTTGCGGCCCAAACCTTGAATAAATCTTTTCACCTGCTGTTTTTCCTAAACACTATATTATAGTAGTTGAAGTCTTCAGAATTGAAAATTTTGCGCATTTTAAATTTATATCTGCGAATTTGAATCTACCAGCGACCCAAATTATTTGTGTACTCAAGTGCGCTTTACCAAGCATTAGTAGGATTCAAGGAGTATTCATATACATATCTTTGGTCTCCGAGGAGTGCTCGATAATTGTTTACAAAAAAAATAACAACTTTTTTTCAGTCTGGAACAAAATGTATTACTAAGTCCCATAAGATTGGCAGTTTTGTCTCAAGGTTAAATCTCCGTGCATGGGAAATCCTGGATTAAAACGCCCTAGTAACCCTATGGTCCAGAGAGAGTAAAAAGACAACTTTATTTTCGAGAGGTCAGATCGAGCACTCCGTATAACCAAAGACCACGGTGTATCCTCCGTGGTAGGATTCTTAGAAGATTTCATTTTGGGGCTCCGTTGCGTTGATGATCCCGTGTTGACCATATTTGATAGGACAATTTTCTCTCTCTAAGGATTCTGATCCTGATACTTCATACTTAACGGCTGTCTCTTGTTATGTAAATATTATTTTCAATTATCATTAATGATTTGATTTAGTTTCGTTATTGAAGTAAAATTCTGAAGCATTATTCTGATACTGATACAGCAGGGAAGTATAAGGATGTCTTAATTCAAAAACACGATCATGTCCTTATATACCATTTGGAAGCCAATTAAATTATAGGTATATCTACAATTCAGACCCAATAGGATGTTGTGCCAGGAACTCATATATTTAAACTTTACTTGTTCAACAATAGATTAAAGGCTTTTTTTATTTGGTCAATCTTTTCAGAATAAACTGTTGTAAACAAGAGGACCATGTTTGATAACAAATAAGGAACAACAAAGAAGAAAAATATTGAATACAATAGACATCACCTTTACTAATCAGATCAGTACACAATCATCATTTACCATGAACAAGCCGAGTCAAATTCAAAATAACACCAGCAACAAGAAAGAAACTAGCCATTATCATCGAAAAGCTGAACAACAATTTTTTAAAACTCGACAGATAATGATTGTTTGTCAATTACAACGTCGTCAAATGCTATGTGTACATTCTTATTTAATATTTTGAACAGTTTGACCAAAAAAAGAAATAAGAACAGCATCAATTAATCTAATGAAATAGGATATCCATATTACGTCCAATGGTATTCTTACCAAACTTTAACAAACTGGTTATCCGCATCCCAACAAAATGACAAACTAAAAGTCTCCTAAAGGACATCGCGGAAAAAGCATGGCCCAACCCCCCCCCTTCCCACGTTTCGCACCAGACGCCACACTTTTGTTGCTATCGAGGTGCTGAACAACGTTTGTGAAGGACTTAGGCCGGAAAACACTTTGGGTGACCTCCAGCACACAGAAAGGGTCAAATGTAATGTAGGTGTCAGATTCTAATTAAAAGCCAGGTCCACACCAACGCCTCACTGTTCCCATATCAGCGCGAGGCGTTGGGGTGGACCTGATTTCTAATCAGAATCTCGATAGCAACAAAAGTGTGGAGTCTGGAGGGGGGGGGGGCAGTGGATTCGGCCAAGAAGAGTGGACAAGGTGATTTCTATTTGCAGGAGGTCTCACTGTTGTCTCCCGTAACAACCAAATCAAATAGCATAAAATTACAGACTGCATTTCCCATCTGATAACATTGGGAGCAAAACAGTGGTTTTGCTCCCAGAGGTTGTTTTTTTTTAGTTTGTTTATTACCCGAAGTGAGACCTCCGTCTCTGACTGAAAACTGAAATCACCTTGTTTACTCTCCGTGGATTCGGCCATGCTCTCACCGCGATGTTCTTTATCTCCAGATTTTCAGGAAATCATTTTGTACTGAACGAAACCAGACGTACTGAACCGTTTGAATAATAAAATATCATATTATTCTCTGACTCTGACTCTGACTCGACGTAGATATATTGCAGATTAATTTGAACTCAGTGTAGATATTTTGCTGACAAATTCAATTCAACGTGAATTGATGCTTAAGTCATTTGATAGTATGTTTCGACGTATCGAAAATAAAATTTATTTTAGATATTTCCAGATGAAGTCACATTCAGACAGTCCTAAACTCCTAAACTGACAATTCAACTCCTTTGATAAACCCAGGCCAGGGCTTTTCATTTTATTCAAGTTTATTTCTAATACCTCTAACAGTGGGATTACCTTCTCTGGGCCATTAGATGGAAAGCTGACTATTACAAATTTCCAGATATCCAAAAACCACGCGATGTTGACAAGATCAATGGCGAATATTAAATGAATGCAATAAGAAAAATGTTTCATGAAACATCAATGTCTTGTCAGTATGTGTTCATAAACGAAAATAATGAGGGTTGGTAGGTTGGTTGCGTTGTATTGAATTAATGAATTAATCTCGTCCGACTCCAGCTTATTCGACTCTTGTATGTATTTCAAAAAATGTTCAGAAAATATTTCAAACGTTTGAATTCTGTTTTGACCCTTGAAATCGATAAACTAATGAATATGTTGTTCGTATGTCAACAATTTTTGGCAAGGCGTAGAATGCTTAAGCTATGTATAAAAAGTTTACCAATTTCGTACATTCATCAAGTTTGGGAAATCAAAATTTTGGAGAAAAGTCCGAAAATGTCTTGAAATAAATATACAAAACCGGTCGAAGTTGAGTTGTGAGTTGCACAGTTGGAAAGGTTTGGCTCATTAATGTATCATTTTCAGGTTTTAATAACGATTCCCTTTCCTAAAGAAAATGTGTTAAATTGACACTACTTAATTTGTATGTAATAAAGTGGTCCGTCTGTATGTACTTACTTGATTTTCTTTTCAATTTTATTGATACATCATAATGTGTGGAAAATATAAGCACTTGACAAAAAGTAAATTCATCTAATATTTCAACCATTTTACCGAAAAATTACAACACAATAATATGTTATAAAAAACAGTGCCCAATTCGCCCTGTTCATCTCGTTGGATGTATTACAATGTTTGTTAGTACATACACACATAATTCGCTTAGGGAAATTTTCGCGACAATTGTTAAAATTTCCGATCTATTTCAATGAAAGTCAATTGAAGTACACAATTTTACTTATGATTTAATAGCCGTATAGAGTTACTTTGAGAATTTATTTAATTAGAAAGTGAAAGTCCACATATTTCAGTAAGTAACATAAGCAATGACCGAATAAGCGCATTAGCTCAATTAAGTGTGCCTGTGCTCAAATATCCGCCGGGTCAAGAGATGGTTGTCCCTTAAGAGCGTGCATCGATCACCCCATTGCATTGGTCAAATATAGCCGAGTCGGCTAATGTCGTTTTTTTAAAATTGCCCTGTCGCTTATTCGGCCATTTACGGTATTACGATTTCCATTTTATTACTGCACATTAGACATTGGTTGTGAATGAAATCAATGTTGCTCTTCACTGGTAGCTACGCTAATATTTAATACAGTTTCGAACACAGTAACTTTTTCATACAACTTTCGCATTGCACGATTTAATACTTTTCCCAAGCACAAAATGTTACAGTTAGGACGTATATTAACACAGATTGTAGTAGTAATACAAGTGAGGGTCCCCTGAAAAGTCTGCAGCACCAATAATACAATAACGGAGCATTTTTGATCAATTAG
>JAQGCA010000387.1:0-29422 GCA_034698945.1 Protaphorura quadriocellata
CCTTTTAGAGTTGGCTCAATTTGTGATATGTTGTAGCCCTTGACCGCCTGAACAACTTTTGTGAACGACCGAACCCGAATGTGTGCACGGTCGGTGACCTTGAGATTGAGATATCGGTCATCTCGTAACCGCGAAAATGGCCCCTACAAAAGTTGTTCCTCTCAATGAGAGAAGTAAATTTTCCCTCTATCATTTTTATCCGCGGTCACGCTCAAGGTCAACTTTAGTTATTGCCTCAAAGCAGTGAAGTTGACCTCAAGCTGTGACCTAGGGGGTGGACTGCGGAAAAAAATGATAGAAGGAAAAGTTCGCTGTCTCACTGAGTGGAAAAACTTTTATAGGGATAATTTTCGCGGTAATGAGGAGACCGATATCTCAAAGTCAGTCACCTCCGAGGTCACTGGAAGTGACCATTCGGGTTCGGTCCTTCACAAAAGTAGTTCAAGTGGTCAAGAGTTACAGCATATCAAAAATTGAGCCAATTCTAACAGGGGTACGCTGCCATGCTCTTTGTGTGGTATCCTTTTTCATTTCAATTTCTTATTATCGGTAATCGGTATGTCCTTACTTTCTTTTTAATGAGTTGTACAATGCAGAGGTAAAACACCAGGATTTGAGCAGGTTGAAAGACTAAACAGGATTCCAGGACGGCTATAATTAACGAAACGACCCAGAATGCGCTTCGCCGATAGCTGTATCTCAGACCGAATATTATTGTGAAAGTGCACGTCAATATTATGAGGAGGATACAAATGGCCCATGAAATGTACAAAAATTTATGGGGAAGCCATCCACCAAATTCATGCGGATCCTGAATCCTTCCAAGCGCCACATCAAACTGGATTACTTTTTCGGATCTGTTGAAGAATATTAGCATTAGAATTTGAATTAGATTTACATTAATTATTAGAAAATATCCTAACAGTACTACTTCGGTTAGCTTCAACATTGGATTAAAAATTAGATTATGCTCTTGGTTGTACATTTTGCTTCCCTTCTCAAAAATATTCGTAAAATTTGCAGATGACACAGAAGGAAACTGTGCTGACATATATTTGCAGGTTTCAAATCACGAGTGAATTCATCAAATAAATTCCTGGTTGAAGGATAGTACAATTAAAATAATTTTGTGTTTTTGTTTACATTTTGAAGTCCGATGGCACGTAAGTTGGGTCAACTGAGTCGTCGTCGCGAACTGAATCTGTATCCCGTTTTATTTCAAACCGTCTTCCTTGAAAATCTGCCTCCGCGGCTGCGGACGCAAGACTTAACAATCGTGCACTTCGTGGTTGCTCTTCTGAATTCGAAATTGTACTAAAATTTCTTTGTTTTGGATGATCCGGATTAGCAGGTCGATAGTCAAAGCATAGAGGGTTTTCGTCACACACGTTGACCAGCTCGCCAGTAAGTCCAAAATCCTCCATAATTTTTAAGGCATATGCATGTTCTAGGTTGATTTCAGAAATAATTAACGAATCGTTTAAACAATCATGAAATTAGTACATGAAGGCAAAATAGTTATGAACGACCCTGCACATTTGTTTTGTTATGTTACTTTTATTTCTCCACCCTCCATAATTGCTTCTGTCTCCACCTCCATGCACAAAAGCGTCTTGACCTTCAGTTGCGGCAGATTCCATTGTACCGGCAATCCAATTCTCAGTTTCCACCATGTCGGTTGATGGTATTCGAAATATTTCAAAATATTCTTTGTCCTCGCCGAAGTCCGTATAAGACTTTATTTTGACCAAGTTAAGCTCATTTGAGAATGAATCTTTCTTTTTCCAATACAACTCTTCTGCCTGTTCCGCTTCAAAATCCTTCGCGGAGTTTTTCTTATTTTTGCGTTCTACTTCGAAAGAAGCTCCAAATCTTCGCTTCCGGTAATACTGGTAAGGATTCACACCACCCTGGACTACGAGGACTGGAATTTTCTTTCGGCGAATTCGTCTAGTGAAAGTCAAGAAAGTAAGCAAAAGTCAAAGGAAGAACTTGTTAATACATTCATAACTACTCAGTTTCTGAGTTTGACCTCCCACTACGGGAAAAACAAAATAATTTGTATCACATTTAAAATTCACCTGAATAAATTGACTAAGACAAAGCAGATACACACCCCACTCAATGCTGCAAACGTTCCTTTAAGCAACACGAAATCTTGGTCAAATCCAATTCCTCCGAACTCAATTGTTTCACCTACGGACAAAAAAGTTTACATTTAAATTGAAATCATCTTTTTGTGAATTAAATGATTGAATTGTTTGACTCAAGTACTTTCACCATGCTGCAAAGTTTTTCGGTACAAGAGAACCAGGATGAGCATGTATGAGGAAAATACTCCCATTGCACATGTTAAGCGTTCGGCCCGAGTAAATGGTGATCTTGGTAAACAAGTAAAACCTGACAGCCAAAGATGATGTTCCCGAACTTGGTGCCAGTAATTTCTGAAGCCTAAACTTCTTCTGCTTCTAAAATATTTGGACACTTCGCTATCTGTGGCAGCTAGAATTTCACCGATCAGAGACGAATTTTGTGTCGTATGTTTAATGGTCAACCATTTGTCAAAAAAGAAGTACCAGATTTCTTCCGTTTTTAGATCTCTGATTGTTACTTTCCGAATATACCTGGAACAAAGGGGTAAAACGATAATCACTGACGTCACATCAACGTTAGCCCTTCGACTCAGTATACGTTACAAAAATATTTACAAAATAGTTAAGGGTTAAATAAATACTTTTAGGATTTAAAATAAGATTAAGAACTGTAGAGGTGGTTTTGTAATATTTGGGAATATAATAATATCATGTGTGCAACGAAACTATCAGTTGAATCCGTAAAAAATCTGAACCATGAATCCGAATATGATGAAATCGGAGAGATATTCGTAATTTTTGATCTGCTATAGTTGACTAATCTGATGTCATCATCACAAATCAACAGTGGACATTTACCAGCTAGGATGTTGTCCAGAATTATCATGCCAGATTCTAATTTTCTCCAATTTCCCCAAATATTTCTCAGATGAGATTACAAAATCAGCAGTAGTGTTCTGCCTTGTCGAATCGACGTTTAGATCACTTAATACATATGGCTGTGGAAATATCAAACTTTAATTTCTAAATCCTAGCATTAATCAACTACGTTTTCGTAATTTTGGGACTTACATTACTCCGACCTTTTTCACCATATATTTGGCAACCAACATTGGCAGTGGTTCCTGCCAAGAAATTATTTCCAGTTTCAAGAGTAAGCAAATACATTGTTTCGTCTTGGATCCGTTTAATGTCACACATGACATATAGTCTTGGTAATACATTCCGATTGAAATTATCCTTCCAGACGGCGATCGGTAAGAGTATCAGGTACAAAATCAAAGCCACAGTCACAACGAAAGGAATTAATGTCGTATCATATTCTTCCGGAAAGAGTTCGATTTTTTCAAAACGTTGTGCTGCGTGCTCAGAAGGCCTCAAGGAACCAGAAAATAAACTCAAATGACTACAAGTACAGATCAGCTGATCAGTACTAGTGGTAGTTGCCTATAAGTTTAAGAATCCCAAAATATTTCAATTTTTATAAAATCATTTTAAATTCGAAATTCCTTTGGCGATTATACCGAAATTATACAGCCTTCCTCAACCCATTCACCGTTTACGATTTGCCTTCTAGAAATACAGCGGAGTCTGGCAAAGGCCAGATCAATTTCCACGGTGGAATTTACGAATTTAACCCCAGACTGTTCAATACTTTCCTTGGTTGGCCAAAACGTCGCGTAGTAGTCCAATAATTCGTCACTTCGGCTAATCCATTATCATTTTGTTTGCTTATGTTTCGGTTTGACGTATTGATAATGTGTTTCGTTTAATTACTTGTGAGCAGCAGTGTGGAATTGATATATTATTCTAGCCGAGGATGCATTATGAGCAGCAATTGTCTTCGTCTGGAAGTCCACACAAGTCGGCCTGAAATCGATTTTTAAGACCATCTGTGGAAAATAATTGAATAAATTATCGCACACAGTACCTAAAATATTATCTGAAAAGTATGCTAACCTGAACATCCAAGTTGAACGTATTTTTAATCAAGACATAAAATTTTGACGAAGGTGGAAGCGAAAAATGATGAACAATAATTTCTTCAAATGACAAATTACTCAAATCCTTATTCACCATAAATCCATGATGATTGTCTATAACTTGTTCAAACTTGTCTAATATTCTAACGTGCAAGTCTTGTTTATTCAAATAGGTCAGATGAATTTCATGTGGAGAGTCGATCGCTTTTACATTCGTCACTGTCTCTAATGTTTCAAGTTCGGAGAGTTCCACATGTAAAAGTGGTGTGTCTATAGGGTTATCTTGCCGCTCATCAAGGAACGGGCTAAAGGTCGTCACTACAGCCTGTGTCGAATTGTTAAAAGATTAGAAAAATTATTTGTTCAAGTTCTTTTTCGGAAGTACTTGTCAGAATTACGATTAGCTGGAGGAAAACCGCCACACTTGACACATTCATTGGGCTCTTTGAGAGTATGATATAATTCTTTTCGAATAGACTTCCGATATAGTCGATGTGAGGTATTTTCATTCCTGGAAGATCGTCTGCTTGGAAAATTGCAATGTAGATACTTAAAAATTCTTGATGGTCAAACTTTACTGGAGTGTCCAGAGAATACAAACCACTTCCAAGAGCATTGCTCAATCGTCTCAATGAATCCATCAGTAACTTTGAGGTTCTGGTAACCTGGAATTTTTATAGCATAAAAAATCAAAACATTCAGAAGGGTTATGCATTTTTGCCAACGTATCAACTGGTTTGGCCGAAATTCTAAGTCTATTCCTTCCATTTACACCAAGAACAACTTTTGTAAACGTATTACATGGGTAGGATTATTTGGATTGAGTTGAGATCCACTCTCAATTCAAATTCAGCATCGTGTGATTCGGGTTGCGAAAACTTTATATGCGAAGGCACAAATTTAGGAAAGAACTTGTGAAGGAAAAATTAGACCGAGAGAGAAACTAACCGGTGAAGCCACAACAATAATTATTATTGTCCTAACAGCAATTATTCCAGAGATGTGGGAAGAAGGGGGTTGGTTTAGTTCATTACTTGAAATTTTCGAAATATTCCAAGCTCTGTTTTCCGATGAAACTTCCACAAAATTATCCATTATAAGGAAATGAAATTTATTTGCCAACGCGACCTTCTTATTCCTGACCGAGGTTGCGTAAAAATGAAAAATGTTTCAGTCTACTTGGTTTTTATATTTCAAATCAGTTCTTTGAAGTCAACGCAGTCCCTTCGTTATTCGAAGTACTCTAGAAAGAAATTTTAGTCACCAAACGTACGATAGTTGCTTCGTCAATTTCTTGAACCAAGTTAGTGTACGCAAATTCGCTATAGCGTGGAAATTCTTGGAGAAAGTAATCCCTGTCGACGGCATCCCGTTCGGCAATCTCAGCTTCATGGTGCTTATGTTCATGTAAACCACTTTCTGTGAGAATTTTCTCTTGGCTCTGATCTGTTAGACGGAGTAGAGTCACAATGATGTCGATCGTAGCACTTCGAAAACACATTCAAATATTAGATCAATAGAATCAATTAGTTGTATGTTTCATTCAAAATATAGTAAGATAATTTAACGACTGGGTGGCAAATGTTGTGTTGTGCTTAATTGCTAAGGCTTAAAACTTGGGACTTTACTTGATCATTGGCAAATGCAAATACTCTATGTAGTTTTTGCTATTAGTTCTTATTTCGGTCAATGCCATTTTGTCATCCTGCAATGGTCTAAACGCTGCTTCCAGTTGGTAGCCAACGAGTATGGTCAAATCCGTTACATAAACATATCCCATGTCGGACAGTACGTACGGGTTTGGTATAACGATAGCGTACAATACACTTATCAGTTGTTCCAATTCTCGAATGTTCAACACGCTTCCAGTTTGCGTCAACTCTTGGTAACTATATTCTGAGGTCTGTAAAATTTTAAATTAATTTCAATTTACATTCCGACAATTTCGACTCTCGACGACTCTGAATGTCCAAACGTGCATCAACACAGCCGACGAATTATGTTTGCAAAATCGGTCTCTAGATCAGTCGCTTTCTTTGCTTTCTCCGTACACTTTCTCCATCCATTCCTTACTTTCTTCAGGGTCCATGGAGAAAACATTGAAAGTATTCGGAATTTATTAGATACCCGGATTCTGTTTGATACCGGGTTTTATTAGTCGATTTACGGTAAGTGGAAGCGCGTGAATTTCTCCTGATTTCAGCATCGGGTTTTCAAATTTTGAATTTGACATGCATTTATGAAAGCTTTTCACGAATTAATAGCATCTACCAAAACTAGATGTTCTCAACCGAACGGTGAATTTTAATATGAAAAGATCTTGGAATTCTCGGGCGTTGGAGCCCTTTGGAGATTTTTTAGAGTACAGAGCACATGCAGGTGTACTGTGAGGGTGTAATGACGGTGCGACAGACAGACAGAATCCCTCGGCCATGGATCTTATTGGTAAAGTATTTTAATATTCAAACCATGTTCAGGGTATGCAGATACTCTTCTATAATTTTCTTCTGCATATCCAGAGGGAACGGAACTTTAGAAACATATATTTGGTGGACCTCGGCGAGGATGAGTCTGAGAAGACCACCACGATTTCCGGAAAACAAAAGATTCTTGATTGTTTCGTGCCCAATTGTTGAGTAATAGTCTATAGAGTCTGAAACACTGCCTGCAAGTTCCGTTGGTTTTACCTGTATATCCAGTAATCACAACAGTATTATTCGGAATTGAAAGATACTGCTACCTCCACAGAAACCTGTCCTAGGCGATCAAGTTCGAGATAAAAATGTAGTTGGATTGGGTGAGAATAAGATCCGGTCACCTTAACCAGGTCGTCGTCGCCCTCAAGGGTTGAGGGACTGTTTGTGGCTTTGATTTAATAAAACAAAACTAACCGTTGGGTTGACCTCGAGGTCAACATTGACTGAACTCCCCATCGAATCGGTTATTTCAACTGAAATCGGGAGAACATAACCATTTGTAGAGTTCCCGGCGGGGAGAATAAAATCAAAGTACATCTTATTCTCAGTCGACCCAGGACTAAAAGTTCCAACTAGTTCATGGCGTAACAAAAAGCCTTTTTCATTTGTGTAATCTCTTAAGTCTTCATCCTGAATTTTTGCGTAGATTGAATAGGTAATTGGTGAGGCAGAATGAGATATAAAAATAGGACAATCCATTGTAAATTTTGTCTCAATTGTCGTTCCAATTGCCGGATTGATTTTGCAACGTCCATCCCTACCGTTACTAGGAACTGGAGGTTGATGAACTCTAAAACTGTATTCAGCCTTTCCGACAATATCACCTTTGGCTGATTTTCAGAAATGTCAAAAATCATAATTAAATTTTGGTCAGGCAAAAAAGCTATTCTATTCTCGTTTGAGTACCACGACAAGAGAGTGTCAACGTAGTATTGGCCGTGATATTTTTTAACGCGTTGGCTTTGATGAGAACATGACATACAAATCTTTCGGCATCATTCGACAACACTGGTCTATAAATCCAGCTGCTATTGTCAAGCTTTGGTGTAAATTGGATATCCCATCCTTTTTTTCGGCTCGTACAATTTCCATTCGTTCCACATGAACAACTTAGGAGAGTTTTCTTTTCGGGAATGACTTCTTGGCCGCAGTTATCTAAACAACTGAATGAAACAGACACCTGTTTAGCAATAATATGACGAATCACTGAAGTTATGATATAAATAATATGAATTACTCAATTGAATAAGCGTTGAAGACATTCGGTGCAAATACAATTATCTGTCTCGCAGTGTCTGTCATCGTCAGAAGACTTCTACCATTTTGGGACTTATCTGAGGTTATAGTCAGGCTAAAAGTGTTGTTCATGTTTGGTTGCAATTTGTTAGCCGCAAACGCTAACCTTGACGCTACAGTTTAAACAATAACAATTAGTGTGAGTTATCTTAATTTCAATAAGAGGTTACAGCAGCGTAGGATAATTCTGGCCGTGACATTTCTTTTAAAAATTGCTACAAGGCAACAGTAACTTAGATAATAGACGCCACCATCGCGTAGCATAATTGAGAAGATCGGAGATTAGATGAACTATCCTGGTGATGTGTATTAAGGTACAAAATGTCATGATAGGAACTGTTCAGTTATAATTTGCAAGTAATTCTTCAAACCTCTCCAGTCGATAGAATCTGAGGATAATCCGCAAGTGCTCGTGTCCGGATTCGCATTTGAACATGACCAACTAAACCGTAATTTATGACCCTCAGCCGGACTAAAATCCGGATCGTTAGATTCGGAAGCGTCTAGAACGAGTGTATCATTTGGTCCAACAACCCTATAGTCGCCTCCCGATATTCTGGCTCTTGGTGGAGAATGAATTATATGGAAAGCTCCCTATAATTGAAAATATTTTCGTAGAAATTTTCCTTCAGCCTTCTCGTAGTCAAATTTTTTAATATTACGTTGTCAGCATCCGAAAGACTTGATACAAGACGAGAGACAACTTTTGAAGATTTCATATTGTGCACATTTTCGTTAACGTCAACAACGGCAGTGACTTGAAGTCGATAGCGGCCGTAGGAAAGTGACCACGGTGGAAAACTTACAATGCTTTGGTCGTCTTTTGTTTGACTGTGAACTCGCAAGGGTAATTTTGCAACTAGATTCAGAAAACAAATGTCAATGTGGGGAATCAGTTTAAGAATCATTCATTGCATTGCGAATTTACTTCAATTAGTTGAACTTTTTTATCTCAGAAAATAAAATGAGAAAATGTGAAAATTCTTACTTTCTGTAGTTTTATTCCCATCTTCCAAAAACAGCCTCCAATGAATATCTTCATTCATCGCATGCTTTATATGATATTTTTTCGGTGGATTACAAACTACGTAGAGAATCGCCCAGGCCAGAATAGATTGTTGACGCCTGTACACAGGGGTTGGAGTCATCTCATTGACGTGACCTCTGGAAATATTTAATTGATGAAAAGTGAGAAACTCTATGCTATTAATTTATTTCAAGTTAACAAGAATTCAATCAAATTTATTGAAGTGAATTAGTGCCTACCAAATGGGGATTCTATATGAAAAACAGTGCTGTGTTGCTTCAGTTTGTAATGGAAAGTCAATTCTTCATTTACACATTTAACACAGTAAGTAGGATCTTATAGATACAATAGCATAGTCGCTCATCGTATAAAAATCATTGGCAGTTTAAGTCTAGTTGCAGTCGGAATCGGAATGATGACAAAACTCACTGAGGAATCAATGTGACATTTTTGACGCTTACATTTTACGGACTATGAAGCTAATTACTTAACAAAAATACGTATCCAACCCAATCCAATAATGAAATAATTAAAGTTTATTGCGAACTTATAGTACTACATAGAAGGATAGAATTAGACTTTCCAACACTTTCCAACTCTCGTCTAAATCATTAAGAAATTAGACATGGCTTGATTTCGAGCAGGCCAGTTACGGAAGTTAAATATTTCACTTTTTACTCAATTTTATAACACGAGCTTCTGAGTAAGTATTTCTGAGTGCAGTCAACAGCTAACCTGTTTTACAAAATTTTTGTGAATTGTTACTTTGTATCGAATGCTAGTATGTTGTAATATTTCTATAATAACATCATCTTGACCCTAATCCTGCCTTGGGTATGAATTGTGTCATGACTTCACGTGAGAAATTTCAAAATTTCAATCCTATCCAGACTTGAATATTACCCATACAAATCAAAATTGTGCTTACACGTTATGAATTCGCACGGTCGAAATACACTTTCCTTCATCAATAGTCACTTTAGCCGTTTTCTTTAGATTTTTTTCTCCGCTCAGGTCGGACACAGCGAATATTTGGACTGAAAATACTCCGGTATGATTGTAGACGTGCTCCATGGCATAGAGCATGGGCTGATTTACTTCTAAAAATAATGAAATTTATTTAATAGTAATTTATTTGGGATTAGGAAACAATACGTTCTTAGTTGTAAGATTTTGGAAGTATCGACTGCTGGTCGCTTTCAAGTTATGGGGACCAGTTCCTGTAGGATTAAGCTGAAAATTTGGTTAGATCTTGATTCCAATCCTAACCAAAAATGTAAACTACGGTCACAAGAGTAATTCTTGATTCATTTTATGTATGCCACGCGATGCGGGGGTTGAGGACACCTTCGCAAACTTTGTTAACAGCGGCCATAGCAGTTTACCAAGTCATAACCAAATCCCTTAAACGAGTTCCTAAGTGTCTACGGAATTTTGGCATCCTTTAGTGTTTAAGTGTGTCCCTTCAGAGCAAGTATTCTTAACTTTACGCAGTCAAAAGTATTATAGTTTCAATAGTATCTTTGAATATGTCGGAAATAAGGAATGACTTTCGTCCGAGTTCTTCTCCGGATAATGGTGTTAGAAGATAGGGATGAAAATTTTACGAAAAGGAGGTAAGAAAATAATTCTTCTCTACGATCGTTACAAAATTAAGGCTAAATACAGATTCCCCATTACATACAATGAGCTCATTTACCGTCGTCATCGTTGGAATCTCTTTTGCGGTTGCGATATAACTGAAAAATGTCCGGTACACCGATCTTGTGTGAAGTTCCGTCCCCAAAAATCCATTGAAAGTAAACATCTGATGTTAGCTTTTCAGGCAATACTGCAGCGTGAAAGTTTACTTTCTCCCCAACAAATGCCTTTTCCGGAATCACGAAACCATCAGATTTCGGAATCGGAAGTTTATCCTCCTGATTCTCAAAAGGAATCTTAGTAGTCGTATCAGGAGAATGTGTTACATGAATTTCACAAGTTTTCCCGTAATAATATTGTGGACATTGACACTCAAAATTAGCTTTCACTTCATTTCTACAAATTCCTTCATTCAAGCAAGGGTTTGAGCGACAGACATCCTCCATCTCGCAGTTATCACCATAAAAATTTTCAAAGCATTCACCTAAAAATATTCAAAACATTCAATAAAATATTACTCTAGGATTATACAAATAAAAGATCACTAACATTTCACTTCAGTGTCACTCAACCGATGGCAAGTTCCAGTTCTTGTATGCTGGCCACATAAAATCGGGTTCAATTTGCACGGATTTCTGATCTCACAAAATAATCCATTGAATCCAGTCGGACATTTACATTCTAATTTAT
The DNA here is from genome assembly GCA_034698945.1 of Protaphorura quadriocellata. Taxonomy (NCBI): domain Eukaryota; kingdom Metazoa; phylum Arthropoda; class Collembola; order Poduromorpha; family Onychiuridae; genus Protaphorura; species Protaphorura quadriocellata. Next base: position 11,207 of record JAQGCA010000387.1, read on the forward strand.
TCTCAACTCCTGGAATTATTTTGCACATTCCACCATTCAAACACGGCGAAACATCCAATGAGCATAAATTAGTTTTCTTTGGTCCACAACTTTCCCCGTCACTTTCTCTGCAACTGCATTTTGCTGTCTTGTCGTCAATTCTTTGACAATGTTGACCATTCAGGCACACGATTTTGTCCAGAATACAAGGATCTCTCTCTTGACAATTTTGACTACTAAATCCAGTCTCGCATTCACAATGATACGCATCCTCATCGTTTCTACATTTCTCTCCAGGTCGACAGGGGAAATCAATACAACTATTTGTGAATTGACAATATTTTCCATAGAATTCTTCGTCACAAAGACAGTGGGATTTGTAATTTGATTCTGGGATGCATACACCGTTGTTGAAACAGTCGTCAATAAAGAAACAAGGGTTTCTAATTTCACACGTGTCACCTTTGTAGCCATCTCGACAAACACATTTAAAACCATCTCCTTGTCTTAGACAAGTTGAAAAACCTGGACAGGGGTTGTTTTGACATTCATCGATGAACTCACAGACTTCTCCGTAAAATCCTTTCACGCACTTGCAATTCGGCAGTTGATCCGACTCGCAAATCCCACCGTTCTGACATGGACAATTTTCGCATTGAATGACCCCAAATTGAAAAATTCCTGAGGTTAAAGTTATAATGAACAAGATATTCGCCCAATTCCTCATTTTTTGACTGTGTCTATCGGGAACTGGAAGTCAATGTTTCTAATCTCTAAAGGTACAGACAAAAGAGCGAAAAGCGGACAAGAGTTTGTCGTTCTTGTCCATGCTTGTATCAGACAAGAGCATCTCGAACGGAAACCCGCCATGACAACCCTTGGCCACAAAACCACAGCCCAGCTAATCCCTGGTTCTCGTAGCCTAAATTAAGGATATGACCATTCGCTCGTAAGGCGCGGTAGATTAATCACGAATTTTTAGAGAAAGTGGTTAGTTTTCACTCTGGCCTTGAGAGACGTAGGAAAAAGCCAGTATTGATGCTAATTTTGCCTCCAACGGTAAGGGGTTCCAGAATCTAGAGCAAGTAACTAAAAAGTTATTCTTTTCGGGTCGTCCGGGAAGAACGTTCACCTAAGTACCTACTCACGTGATAATTTATTTGAAGGATTTGGTCATCCACGGACCGGTTAAATCCGCACCATGCTCCTACAGCGCTCTGACTAGTTCTCTACAGAAATAAAAGCACAACAATGTCCAAAATTCAATGAGATTAACATAGCTGACTTTATTTATGCTCCAATTGACAGACCAGTAGACAAGAATATACACGAATACTTATTCTAGTTCATTTTTTTCGATTCTTAAATTTTTTGACGACAGAAGGTTAACTTGTAATAGAATGCTTGTCTCAATCTAATTCCCAACAGTAAAATTCTATTCATTTCTTAATTATTTATGTTAATAATTTTCAGTAATCGTTCTTTTCTGCCCCACTCGTTCTGCATAGTCATGTTTCCCTACAAACTACAAACTTGAAGAAAAGCAAGCATCACAGGATATGATTTTATAAATTACAACAAATATCTGCCATAAATTTAGCTTCGTAGATCGTCATTCTATTTCAAAAATCCCAACTAACTTTTCAGTTTTTGTTTTCCTTCTTGCCGACTAATAACATGAATAAATAACAAGTTTTAACCCGGCAAATTGTCGGAGTAAGAATTATCATATTTACAACATTAAAACATTACACAGCATGAGGATAATGATACCGCCATCTGGACCAAACAAAACCAAACTGTATTTTCAGAAATGGTAAAAAAAACTTTCCACACACATTAAAATCATAAATTACAAGTAGACATTTACATTCCATAAACTAACTGAATTCAAACCAAGTAAATTCATTCTAAAAATGCACAACGTTGAGTAAAGTAAATTAAAAGAAATGCTGTAGCGAGGTCACTGTGTCTAGTCTAAACTTAAACTAAATGCTTATCTTCTCATAGTGGGATTATTCAACTGGGGCATAAGGGAAGGATGGGCCGAGTAGGGATTATAAGAGTACATTGAAGCAGATTGACCATGTCCTGTCCTTGGATCCTGGTATTGCCCGGCGGGGTTTCCAGCTCCAGAACCTGGAGTTCCATGACCATGCATCATTGACATGGCTTGAGTTTGTTGAAGAAATGCACTACTTCCCATCGTTCCCATTCCAGCAAAATATTGTGCAGCCACCAAAGATTGCTGATAATGTCCATACTGACCATGTAAATGACTAAATGTTGGCGTAAGAGTTGGTGCGGCTGGACTTGGAGGAATTAAACTCTGTGATGATGAGGATGAGCCATGGGCTGAAGAAGAATGCCTTGAAGAGGACTTTGAGGAGGATTTTGATGAAGATCCACCACTCGACGTGGCTGAAGCCGAATTCCCTCCAGAACTTCTGCTAGACGACGACGACTTGGATGGCGGAGCTATATTATGCTGAGAAGCAGCAGCAGCATGAATGGGGTAATAGTTCTGATACGACGCCATTGAAGAACCAACCGTTCCCATAAAGTTAGGAGCCACAGATGCGGGTCTTGCGAGTGCAGTAGGTGATGGAGTGTTATGTTGTGGGGGCGGTGTCATAATATTTCTTGTTGGTGGAATTGATTGACATCTTTCTATGGAACCTGTTAGCTGTTGTAATTTCATTAGGCTAGGACAAGATGCCTGCTGCTGAGCAGCGGATGAAGAAGACCCTTGATGTGACCTTGACTGCGAATGCGAGGATTGTTGAGAAGAATTTGACGTTATCGAAGCCATTGAAGGGGCTGGTGACGCTGAAGGGATTGCCGAAGAATTATGCTGCTGAGGGTGTGATGATGGTTGTGGACGATGATAAAGACTTGAATAAGACGAGCTCGAGGATGACGCTTGACTACTGCTGTGGATATTATGAGGAGTATGACCATAAGCAGCTGCCATCCTGCTGTCAATTTGATGACCTGTTTTGAAAACAAAATTATGTCAAAATACTTTTCACTCAAAAATCGTTCACTCATCCCATATTTTAATAGTCTTATCAAATAGTTGACAAGAATCATACCTTGTGAAGATTGATGATGAGCAGGTGGCATGGGAGACGGAGCCAATGTTCGCTGATGTATCACAGATGTATGACTACTATGAGTCAGAGGATGATGAGAAGAATGGGAATGCATTTCAACTTGATGATGGTAATTCATCATTTGCTGTTGTTGCTGATGTTGTGTTGATTGTTGCTGTGTGGGGTAAGCGGATAAATTTTGTGGAGAATGTGCGGTTTGTTGCGGAACTGAAGGTGACTGACAAGACATCATTCTTGAAGGTGGATTTGGTGACATTGGTTGTTTTCCACCAGCGTAGTGTTGCTGCTGGTACACACTTAAATTTTGTGGAGAACTTGCTCCTTGTTGAGTAATGTGAGGAGATATTTGAGATTTCCCAGTCGATTGCTGATGTTGGATTTGTTGTTGTGACTGGGAAAGTTGTTGAGATTGTTGTTGGGGTTGGTGTGGTGTCGGGGGTGAGGGATGATGCTGATAATTTTGTGTAGACGGAGGGGATGGTTGCGATAAGTGATGTTGATGAACTTGTGGTGGCGAAGGGTGGTGATGAACTGCTTGAGGGGTAGGAGGGGAAGAATGATGCATATTCATACTTTGCGGCGTGGGAGGGGCCGAGTTTAGATAATTCATGTCTGAATTCAAAAAGTAATAATTCATTGGTTATTAAACGCTCCAATAAATAATTTCTAAATTACTAAAAAATCATACTTACTCTGAACTGTGGAAGATTTATGACTCATATGCTGCTGCGAAATCTGTTGTTGGGGAGTATGGGACTGCGGAGTCACTGAGTTACACATAACCGCTGGAGAATGGGCCATACCATGCATCGTGTCATACATCTGTTGTTGGTGCTGATATTGTTGATGCTGATGTTGGTGTTGTTGAGAATGATGATAGTTTTCAACAGACGGAGGACCATGGGGGTGAAGAGTTTCAACTGAACTGTTACTCCCGATTGAGTGCGGTGACTCTAGATTTCCTTGACCAGAGGAATCCATAGCTTCGACACTGCCCGGTGGACAAGACTGGTTACTATGAACATGGCCATAGTTTGGAACAGACAAATTTGACATATGGGAGTAGCCCATATTTGCCATATTATTCATGTCCTGATGCTGCTGCTGCTGCTGTTGTTGTTGGATGTGTTGTTGTTGTTGTTGTTGTTGTTGTTGGACTTGACATGATGATGGCGATGGCATGTTCATATGTGGCTTGGTGTGAGGTTGAGAAACTTGACTCGATACTGGAGAAATAAATAAATGTTCAAAATTTGAATGAATTTAATATTGATAGAAAATGTCAAAATCATTGTCTCAACTCTTACCTTTTTGGATTGTTTGTTGTTGTTGTTGTTGCGGCTGAGGAATATGATTCGTCGTTTGCTGTTGGTGTTGAACAGGAGATTGATACGGCATTGGAGGACTTTGATTTTGAGTTACAGTTTGTGGAGCTGATTGAACTTGTGAATGAGGTGGCATTACAAGAACAGGACCACGGGGTGGATTCACTTGTGCTGGTTGTTGTTGTTGCTGTTGCTGTTTTTGTTGCTGTTGTGCCTGAGTTTGGGATTGAATCATTTGGGTTGGACCCGCTGAGCTAGACAGATTTCCACCACTACAAGAACTAGAGCTTCGATTATCTTGTTCATAGGTTTGCCCATTTCCGCCATTACCATTTGAAGGCGGAAGACTTGTGTGACTACTCAGGTCAGAATCATCATAAACAGTATTGCAACTTGAAGGACCGCTTGGAATAACACGGAGGCTCTCAGAATCCGGTTCTTTTGGTCTCTCCGGGTCACCACGCATATCATCAAAATTCGAATGATGAGAATATTCATCCTCAATATTATCCGTCAAACTATTCACGTTACTTGTAGTCAATTCGTGAACAAAATTAGATGATGAGAAATTGTTTTCTGAGGTAGACCTATGATGTTTATCAAAAATGTCAAAATGCTGGCGACGCATTGATCCTGCCGTAGATGTCTCCGTATCACTGTCCAAATCATCCAATTCGTCATCTTCAAAATTCTTGAGAGCATTTTTACCAAATTCTTCACCTTCCTTAGCTAAGTCTTCTTCCGAAATATTATGCTGCGCCTGTGAAGTTGTTTGCTTCAATGAAGATGACTCTTTCTGCCCAGAATCCTCACTATTCCTTCTACGTTCTTCATGTACTGTAGAATTTGTTTCACAAGTTACGACTGCTGTCGAAGACGTTGTTGCACATGACACCGAACTTGAAGTTCCAGTGCTGGTTAATGAAATAGAAGTAGTCGGAGCTACAATTGCAACTGGTTTCTTTTTCCTTTTTGCACTCGATGGTGGAGCTCCCCAATATTTGTAGCCCTTGAACCGTCGAATTTTCTTTCCTTTTTTCGGTTGCGGATTCGGTGTGGACTTATCTTTTGACATTAAATCCAAGTCTTCTTTCCTTGATTTCTTTTTGATTATTGGCGGAGCTGGTGGAGAATTTGACATACTAGATCTTTTATCACGATCATCTCCATCATCATCTCCATGGGTCCTTTTAGAGGTTCGTCTGTTATAACGATCCGCCCTTGCTTTCTTTTGCTTCTCTGGGTCAACGGGCTCACTGTCTGGTTCCTTCTTCGTATCTTTTTCTGAACTACTTTGGGGTTCAGATCCTTCACTTTCCACTGACTCTCTCACTGGCAATGTAATAGTAATTCGAGGCTCGAGAGGAACTGGTTCGCCATCAAATTGTTCTCCGTGGATTATAGTCAGACCTGGAGATTTTGATTCTCGTCTTTTCTTCACTTTGTCCACAGTTTCACGTCTGTGTTTTTTCTTTTCCGTCACAGGGTCTTTCTGAACTAGCACTTCTACTTCTTTCTTGTTTACATTCTGTATAGAAATACGACGTAAACGTTTCTCTGTTGATTTTCGAATTGAATGGGCATTCTCTTCTTCTTCAAGATTCGCCACTTTCTTGGCCCGTGCTTTCAAAACTTTCCCTAAAAGTTTGTCCTTCGACTTTTCATCAAAACCGTCATCGTCATCCAATGAGTCTACCGTCATCTTTCGTTTTCTTCCACGTCTGGCTGGTGATGGGTGCCGTTGTGAGTCTGACTTGTCTTTACCATTTGCACTTCGTGACTTCTTGTTAAATGCCTTCTTCGGAGTGTCCTTGTCTTCTTGATCGGAACTATCCAAATCGTGATCCGGATGATCCGCCGCATCACCGTCACGGTCTTTCTCTCTCCTTTCATGACTGTCTTCACTGGTAGTGTCCTCTTCATCATTTTCTTCTTCCTCAGAATCTTCGGATTCTTCAGATTCCGATTTACGCTTTTCAGGTACTACTCTCTCTTTTAATTTCTTACTTCGTTTCTTCTTACCACCTTTGTTGTTAATTTTGACAGGGCACTTCACGACATCCGATTTTCGGCGCTCAGGAGAAGATACCGCTGCCGCGACCGGGGTTTTCCTTATTGGTGAAACAACTTCAGTGGTTGGAGAACCACTGGTTCCACTCCCATTGTCTTCATCACCATATTTATAAATCAACGGCCTCCACCGAAGACCATCTGGGTCACAATTAATTCGAGTTTTGCTTACGGCTACTCGAGCAGCGTGAGATTCCACCAGTTTCCAGTCAACACAAAGTGCCATTTTATATCCCCGTGGCCCGCTACCTGCGTCCGGGATTCTTTTGACAAAATTAAGAATTTGCAGAGCTGTTGCAATGTCTTGACCACACATACCGGTTGCTTGGCTGATTTGCTGTGAAAAACACACACACGAAGACAAAAAATCAGTTAAAATAATCTACTTGTGAATCTTTTGTAATTCACACAAATTGTGACCCAGAAAAATTATTACTCACATCTATAGTGATTGATGGAACTTTTCCGATTTCATGAAGATATTCCAAAACGGTTGATTTCCAATAGGAATGGTAGGATACTCGCCCCAAATCTGATAAAGGTTTTTCTGGAGTTCCCAGGACCTTTTCCATTTTGGATAAGAGGTAACCTAAAAATGTAATTAATTTTTAAAATGGTTAGACATAAACTCTAAATTGCTCTCCTATTAAAATTCAAAATAAGTCACATTTTCCATAACTCAAAGGCCAATTTTATACGCGTTGTAGAATAAGTTTAATCAAAAAATTTCAGCGCAAAAACATCAGTCATAAACAGAGGCCAGTGCCGATTAGGAGTTTTATTAGAAGTTGTGCAATTAAACAGGGGCTCTTCCTTCTCTGAGCTGATGAATTACTATTATTTCTTGACTACTAAAGCAAACATTATTGACAGTTCGCCAAGTCAGCATTCGGGTTAACAAGAAATATGTGAAAACTTATTTTTTTATGCTCTACATTTTCGTAAAGCGGTCGATAATCTTAAGCAAAACATTCAACTTACTGAAATGAATGAGGAATCGCCCAAAGCCTTGGCGTTGATATTGGGGCAAAGTCATTATACAAGACACGTTATATTTTTGTTGGCAGAGTTTCTCCTTTGAAAAATACCCGACGAGATGACATCCCTGTTTCAAAGTGGATGAAAAAATAGAATGATTCGATAGTTAGACTAGACATGACTTACACTCCTTCGATATTCTCATTTGAAACAATCTTTAAAAAACTTACGTATCTGTCATTCTTAGTCAACACATAAAACAAGAAGGGCTCAACATCATAGTACAGAGTTTTGTGATCTAAAAATAATTTTGCCAAAAGACAGAGATTCTGGCAGTAGATTTTATTGCTGTTTCCGTCCACCTGGGAAAAAATTTAAAAAGATCAGTGTTTATGTTTCAGGTCTACTTGTCTTGCAAACACGCCGTGGCACTGGTGATCTAGATTTGTAAATCTTGAGATCTTTAAACTAAACAAACTTGCCTGTTTAATTTAAACGTTTAAAATAAAATTGAAAACATTCATCAAGTAAATACTGAACTCACCTCAAAAACGGATACGTCGTCTCCTCGGTAAATTTCGGTTCCTGGTGGATGTCGTAGCAGACATTTCCACATATGCCTTTGTAGAATTGCTTTACTCTTTGTATATTTCAAGCAAAATTCGCACAGGAACAGTTTCGACAATCTGTGCACAAAATTATATATGAAAAATCACAATTTGGTTTCAAAATGTCAATGTGATTAATATCCCGTCCCGTAATTTATATACCTAGCATATTCTTGCGGGTAAGGAGAAGAATACCAGGTCTGAATCTCATATTTCCCAAATTCAATCGCACGTGGGCATTTCAGTTGGCTGGTGGATTTTGCAACTATTCCATTGACAGTAACCGGATTATTTTCGTCGTCTTCGGCCTTCACTTCCCCACCAATTATCTACATTCGCAAAGGATAAATTACAAAATGAAGTCAACAAAACTCTTTACTTTCATTATCAAACAAGAACTAGCCTTAAAATATCACATAGACTAATGTCGTTACTCTAAAAACTAATGTACTGAGTAACTCGGTCTTACGGTTTGATCTGTAATTTATGAAAAACGACGAAAATGTACCTCGTTAGCCTTTTTCTGAGCCTTTTGAAACATTTCAAAATCCGTATCTGTTACATCGTCAGGAAGTGGAGCTCCTGCCAGAAATCCTATAAAAAATATAAGTTATATTAACACAAGCACAAACGATTATTTATGGCGTCTTAGCGAATTCTTCATTTCCAATCCAACTTACTTTTTGATTGATTAATTTTGGGTGGACGTTCCTCTTGATCAGACCATTTGTCAACATCAGCATTGGGATTTATCTTCGGAGTTGCATTCTTAGCCTTTGGCTGTAAAACCTTAGCTTTCTTCAACAACTTCGATGCTTTTTCCTTCCGCTTCAGTTTGTCCTTGACAATAACTTTCTTCAAAGCCCTCTTCTTCATTTTCACACCCAGTAAAGGAGCTTCAGACTGCTGAGGTGTCCCACCAAGGGGAACTGGAGTAAGAGACAGTTTTGTCCTTGCGTTAAATTTCTTTTTAGGTTCGCCAAGTCCAGTCGGAGTTTGAATCTCTGCGACTGAATTTTCTTTTGCTTTCAAAGACTTGTCCTTCTTACCCTTTGCAACTTCTTTTTCAGCGGCTTCCATTTTCGGTGTCATTTTTGAAACTCTTTTTGGTCTTGGTGACTTGTTCAATCCTTTACCTTTCTCCGTCGATTTCGGTGTTACCGTTAGAATCGGACTCGCCAATTTCTCAGTGACACGGCTGGGGCTTCTAACTTTCTTTTTAGAAACTGGAGTTGGCGAATCCGCCAAAACTTTAACAGTTCTTTCTTTGACGAGAGCAGCAACTTTTCCTGCATCTGTGGGAGATAACTTATGTTTAGTTTTGTCCAACTCATCAGCAAGCTTTTCACTACTGTTCTTTCGATTGAGGAGGTTCTTCTTTGAAATCTTTAACTTCGATACGCCTGTTGGTGTTTCAATTATGTTCGTCACAGCTTTAATAGTTTTGGACTTTTTACTTGGGGATTCTATTTTTCTTTCAGGGCTTTCACTCTCAGCTTTCTTTCCTTTTCCTTGTTTTTCTCCACCTTTACCTCTCCTCGGACTAGCCGATGTTTCGCGTTTCTGACTTTTGGGAGGCTCGACTTCGGCATCGGTGTGCTCATCCTTAGTGTCCGTATGACTATCATCGTCAAATTTTGTCTTTCTTGGGCGTCCTCTTTTAGGAGTACCCATCTGTGGAGTAATTACCGGTACTGAAACTTTAACTTGGCTCACACTGGCAATTAATGCATCAACAACATGACTCGGAGACACGCGACGTTCTTTTATCGTGGAAGTATTTTTCTTATCTGATTTACTTTCTCTCACGGGACTGACACTTGCGGATTTCATTCCTTTTTTACGCCCCTTGACTTCTACTGTCACTTCTGTATCTTCTCCTTCAGTAGAATCTGCATTTGCTTTTCGAGGTCTTCCACGTTTCTTCGGAGTAGTTAGTGTGGCGGGACTTTCTACTATTGCCAGAATAGGAGTGGCATTCTTTCTTGACTTTGTTGGACTTGGAGATCGTTGATTACTATCAGGCCGTTCATTTTTGGCTTTCGACTTTCTCTTCGGTGAACCGGCGTTTGTTTTGCCAAGGACAGCGGGAATAATTTCCTCTGTAAGTTTTCTTTCTGGACTTCTACTCCTACTTTTGGCTACGGGACTATGGCTTTTACTCTTGCGGCTCTTGGCTTTAGAATCTGATCTGACCTTTGGAGAAGGTACGGTTGGAGAAACGATGGGACGTTTGACCAACTTCTTGTGTGACTTTTCTTTTGGTGATGACTGATCCAAATCATCTACAAACACAAGAGGAGTTTCCATTTCTGCAGCAGCGGAAACTGTTTTGCGGGCAGTAGCAGGTTTCTTTGATTTTGAACTCAAGCCCGAGTCACTCATTGAACCCTTTTCTTTCTCTTTTTCTTTCTTTTCCGCTTCATCTTCCTTCTTCGCAGTGCAAGCTCTCTTTCGACTGGTCGGTGTAAAGAATCTCGTAAGGGCGTCAACGAGACCTTTAGGTTTACCTAACTCATCCACCCCATCACCGGAGAGATTTTCCGCGGGATTTAATATTTCTGGGTTCTCAATCTTAACTTCAACGTCTTGACTTTCATCCCCCAACTCGATAACTTCTGGAACAACGGACTTGGTCTTAGCTGGTCTATGCAGTTCAGAAGCTGATGGTTCTTCATCTTCATTGTCAGCGTCTTCCCCGTCTGAAGTGTGAGAGTAAAGTGGTATCATTTTATTTTCTTGACTAGATGAATGTTTCCCATCTGGGGATGAAAATTTTCTCGGACGGCCACGCTTTTTCGGTGGAGATCTGATTTGACGTGACGAATATGAAGTATGTGCCGATGATTCCTCAATTTCATCGTCTATGTTACTCCTTGGTTTGTGATGGACAAGACAGTCATAGTTGCAGGCTGGACATTTTATGTTATCCTGAGTTTCAGACGTATCCACAGTAGCCATACAAGCTCGATGAAAGGATTTTCCACAGTTGTCACAGGACAGGAGCAACTTGGACTATAAATTAAAAAAATAGACAAAAATTAGTAACAATTAGTTAAAATAAAACCATAATTGATAATTACTTGCTGTCCACCATCTCCACAGCTAGAACAAGTACGACAATCTTCACAAAACCAAGGCACAACTCTGTTCCTCAAGTTTGTCCAGAGTGAATCAGTCAATTGATCCTTCAAACTTTCCTTGGAAATAGTCGTATAACAGCTGGTACATTCAACTTCGTTCAACACGTCTTCAGTCTCTTCAATTACGACCACCTCGTCATCATCAGCACTACTATGGTTTCCTTTATCACTTATCACTTCCACAGACTTCTCACCGAGTTCCTGGTGTGCAGTTTTCTTTTCACTCTTATTATTACTCTCCATCTTTCCTGTCACCACCGGACTCTCCTGAAATGAACAAAATTTAAAAAAAATTAATTAAATTGCAAATACTGTCACTACCAATAAAGGCGCTGTGAATAATTACTCACTCATGACTATTTCTAATATCCAAGGGTGTAACGTTATACGTACTACAGCAAATGCTGTTATATGTCGCAGGAAATGCATCAATCAATAGTTTCACCAAAAACTTCCAAGCATTTGACCTCATGCTCAATTTGACTTAATACCTTGGACATGTGGACAAACCTTCTCATAATCAGTTGGCCCACCCACTCATAATCATTACAATTCTTCTCTAACACGACACAACCCAAAGAAATGAGAAATGAATCATAATCTTATTTGTTCCTAGTTTCACATAATAATAATTTCATCTTGTCGTGTAAAACAAATAATACAATACACACAATACAATGGACTAGAAGAAGTCCCCTTTGCATGTTTAATTTTTGAATATTTATGCAAATTAGGTCTCCACATAAGGCCACGGACTTGCCTTGGTGAGTCTACGTCTTGTATGGCATACGACGATTCGTCATTATAATTCCGTGGCAGCCAACATAATATTACACAGAAAGAATAAATGAAACTCAAATCATCAAAATCTCTTTAGCGTGTCTAATATTATTATGTTCACCTGACGCAAAGGGTATCATTTATGCAAAGAGGTTGACGTTTAACAACACTTGTTTTCTTCTAGTAACGATAACTAAGTAAGTGGCAGTTTTTTCTAGTTATGCAACAAGGCTACTATTATGGTCACCATCACCTCCCTCCTACATACATAATCATAATCAGCAGGAACACACAACACAAAACAAATTTTATGTGTCCAAATGTATGTATTGCACATTTCTACTCAAGAATTCTGAAATTTCTTTCATTCCATCATTTCGTAATTGCATTCACATTTAATAATTTGATGACCAATTACGATCACCTTGTCATGTCATCGCCAAACAAAACACCCAAACTATGTTCTGTGCGCTTTTTAATTGTTTTGATTATTGAGTTAGTGTACATACAATGCAATGGAAAAGAAAATTCAATGATCAATTAGACGCTTATCTCACTACGTTTTATTTATCTAGTCAAGTGTCTATCACTACACTAGGAACATAAGTCGTTTTTTTTTGTTCTGAATAATGAAAATGAGGCAGCACAGCACGCGGTTCTTTTGTTTTAACCGTTTGATTTGACTGGTTAGAAATAAAAATTTACATTTACAATGGGTCTAGTCACGCAAGTCGAGTCTGAGCGTTAAAAAAGTGCCAAGGGGCTGCATTCCTTCACACGACAGACGAAAGAAGAGGGACTTAAAGATAACAGATCCTACTTGTTATTCATACCCCGTTACCTTTCATCATCTTATGTAATCTTCTCATCTTTTTAATGGAAACCAAGAAGGCTCAGATTTTTATTCTCTTAAATGGTCAATGGGTCAGCCCACCAGGGCAGATTATCAAATTCAAAAAGCTAACAAATTTTTGTTATCCATCCAAAAAATTCATTGAATAGTTGAACATGAACCCTGAAGGAAGAGAAGAAGAAACAGATTCCGGACTAATCTTGAAACAAGTACTTTACTATCTCGTAACTTTCTTTTCTTTTACTGGTGAAGGTCGTAATGCTGTCTGCTATCGCTCTATAAATTCTTAATGATATGTTCGGATTTCTCTTGAGAAAACGGCCATGGCATTTAAAATTCAACGCATTCTTTCCTCTATGTACTTGTGCTATATTCCTTCCACAAACTGGATAATGTTCTCAGACTATTAATAAGATTTTAGAGTGAAATTTAGATTTATTGCTCTCTTCCTTCTCCATCTCATTTCTTTTCCTTCCTTCCAGGCAAAAGAAGTCTAAATTCCATTCCATCAGATTAACCACGTGAACTCATCCATTCCCACAGAAGGTTTAACATTCTTGCTCAAAAATTTTTTATTCGTAGAAAAAGTTGACGACGCAAAGTAAACCCAACAAATACAGAAAGCCCTCAAGGAAATCCTGGATAAAGTCAAATTCTTTAAACTCCCAAACATCTGCGCTCAACGAAGACAATCCTAACTAACCGAATCAAACGAACACTTCTCATCCATATTGTGGGTCTTTGCCCAGGCTGTTGACATTAAAGCATTTTGCCCCCGCCTAACTTCCATACCATACCGTAACCCGTAACCTGACAAACCAACATTAATTATCTCCAGAAAATAGGTTGTACGTGCCGAATCGAACATGAGAAGTTGACGTAAAGTTGAACAAACAAATCCCGTCCTCTAGAGTATTAAAGCTCTACTTCCATACCAAACTATAGAAGGGTATTTGATGCTACGTTCACACACAATGAAAATGAAATGAACACCCAAAGAGTGACGAGCAATGACAAACCGCCCTTTCATTTTCTTAAAGGTTTCTCAGCGGGTCTCCGAAAATCTTTAAAAGTTCTTATTTTATAGAGTTTAACTTTTTTTTGACGAGCCGCAGAAACGTAATGCTGAAAAGCTTCCTTCCAGTCGGTTCAGCTCTCAAGACGTAATGTACCGTCAGTCAACAATTGAAAGCTACCTAGTCACTACCAAGGAGTTAAACCACGTATCACCATTCACCTTATAAAGTTTACCATCAAGACTATACGGCTCAAGAAAAATCCAAAAAGTCCCTTCGGGGGATTTCATGAAACCTAGTCTATATAGTCAAGATCGAAAGCACTTTAGCAGTAATTCATCATTTCGTCCCTTCTGGTTCAACTGTCAACCTTTTTTTTTACCACACGCACAGGAGTATTTTACGAGTCGTCAGTTAAAAGCTCTAGTCAGTTTGAAAAGAAAACCAGACTAGGCTTACTTAACTTTTTGACAGAAATCCTTAAAGCTTGAGCATGTACAGTTTCCAGTAAACATTTTACAAAATGACCCCGATTGTCCACAGTACAAGAGATACAAATTCGAATCCCACATGCTGATTGACACATGAAACTTGTTACTGCTATTAGTGCTATTGTCAAGGTTTATCACTTCAATTGGCCGACCACCTTTTCAATATGACCACTCTATTCCCGCCCTAGGGACAATTGTCTAGTACATATCCATATCTACGTTACGGCATTAAGTGGACTCTCAAGACGGCGACATATATTTGACCGCGTATGACATTTCTTTCCGCAATAACTTACCTAAAGGGTGAAAATTCAACCTGCCGGGACATAAAATAGTCCAAAGTAAGTGAAAATGAAAAGGGAATTGGATGACAAAAGCCTAGAGGGATTCGGATTCCAAAGAGTTGGAAAACGAGGACAAGCGGAGAAAGCATAGACAGGAAACAATAAAAATCCGTGAAGCGCGGAGTTGATTTTACACATTGTACAAGTTCGCCTCCTCTTTGCTCACAGCTTCCCACCATGTCGTTAACCAACTCAAATTACCTCCGACAGCAAAAAAGCATAAATCCCGTCAACACATTTATGTCGGGACTCGGCTCGTGTACCACACTGTATTATACTCAACTCAAATGAAGTTACTTATTTCATTTCCTGCCCTATACATGTCAATTCGAAGGATGATTAGCAAAAAATTAAAACGGAAACAAAGTATAGTGTCTATGTTGAAGTTTATATAAATAGAGTCTTACCAATTCACGGTTCACTTTTGAAAAGACCATTTACTCTTACTTGATAGATAATAACTATTTTATTTGTAGAAGAGCTTACTATTGATTGAAATCGTGCCACAAATTAAACTTACAATTATTCCAATTTGAAAACCCCTTAAGCATCAATTTTACACTGGAAACGATTTCGCCTGAAACGTGCCTTGAAACGAATTTATGAAACGTTTCAGAGCACTCATTTTTGGTGTAATACAAAAGGCTGAAACGTTTCGAACGATTGCAGGCTCATTTCAGCGATTGCAGGTCCCTGAAATGAATGAATTCGCTCTCCGGCGATTTCATCAGTCGTTTCAGCCAACCCGACCCGACCATGTGAGATCAAATAGTTGTCTGTGTCGAGTTTCGTGTCATTTCAGCCATGAAATGAAAATTTTCTGCAATCACGTGAAATATTTCAAGGATCGCGGGAAATTTTATTTCAACTAAACGGAGCAATGGTTGCTCTATTTAGTGTAATTATTACACTTGAAACCTGTCGCAATGATCTAAAGAGACCTCTGAAACGTTTCACAAGTTCCTGTCAAGTCTCGTTTTAGGCGAAATCGTTGTTGTAAATACCTTCTAAAGATTTTATCATTTATAATTTATGGCTAGGTTTATTAAAATTCCATACTCCCTTTCACATTTGAATAAGACGGTTCCAATCTTCCTGACAAATAATACCACCAAATCTGGGTAAAACAAAAAATATTAGAGACCTTAACACGTCGGGCAGGATGTATGAATGCATGTCACATCAAAAGTTGTCGGAAACAAGTAAATTCAAATGATTTAGAATAAAACTGGAAACAAGTCAATAAACGTCGCAAAATAATTTAGACACTCTATCATGATGAAAATAAAGTATCCAAGTAGCAGAACCAACTGCACTACTCTCCAAACCCATAATTTTGTTCACTGCTACGCCCGAATGACCTAGAACCAATTTGTAAAATGAAGAATGCGTGACAACCTAACCAGTAGTCAGTAGTCAGTAGTAGCAGTAAATCCCGGGTTGAAATGAAATTATAATTTCATTTCATAATCTTTCAAACGAGTATATTTGGCATGCAAGAGTTGTTGGCTGAGTTAGCAGTAGTACCACTACCACTAGTACCAGTGACAACTTAATTACTCTACTCCACTTTATAGAGTAGACTCAAAGTCGACAAGCCACAATTAAAGGGATTCCACTTACACAATTAAGTCATCATCATCATTCATCACCTACAACAAGACACATTACATTTTCTCTCCCCTTAATTCAAGCGCGCCTCAACCGCTGAGATCAAAATTAGCGTGAACCCCAAGGATTCATTTGTCCATTCATAAAAAAGTAGTGGGTAGAACATGCTGTTTAGTTAATTACCCACACCAGTCACAGCCACCCACAGCCATTAGACATTGCCATCACATTTCCACACAACATTAATATTAACATGATTAACTCTTTCTTCACCCCTTTAATTCGTTCACAAGCATTAATCTAATAACAAATGCTGGCAGAATTCAATTTACTAGACACACACGCAAATGTTAAACATACGTATTAAAAAATATGCCCGACAATAAATTCTATCCTAAGCAGATCAAGTACCGTTTCAACCATAACTAATTCTTTATCAATCAAATTCGTTATCTTGGGAAATAAAGTAGTAAGCATAGCAGATTCAAATTGGAAAAAGAAATCTCAATCCTAAAATCTTTCCTTTCCAATCATGTTGATTCTTGACAAGGCAAAAGCACGGAGGGCATACTGTGCATGCCGCACAATAATCATTTCATCGTATTGCATATGCGTACAAATTGCAGCTACAAAGAACCAATTTCCTTTCCATTTAAGAGCCCTTCGAAAGATGAATGTGTACAAGAATAGAAAAATAAAATAAATGTTTATTCTGACTTTCGACTCATCCTCCCATTTCCATCCTCATGAGAGAAAACAATATATAAAACGTGCACGAGCTCATTCAGTAGCTCATCTGATAAGACTCAAATATATTTATTATTTTTTTGAAGAAACCTCTACAACAACAGAACAGAGCTCTAAGCATGCATTCCTAGCTTCTTCAATCCTTTTCTCTCTCCAGTCTTCAAGATCACGTTCATGCGGATGCGGATGCGAAGAAGAAACAAAGAGGCATATCAGTCAAATCGATCGCGATCTTCCCTTTCCGCAAGCAATGAAAATGAAAAACGACCAAAGTCGAGCACAATATTAGTTCCTCGACTCCGGGGACTCGGTTTATACCACTATGTTACAGTCTACCCCTCCGGTGCTTGAAGTTTTTATTTTTAATACTTCACTCAAACCAAGTGCATTTACTTTTCATTAACCATGTCGAATTAAATTAAATTTAAAATTCCAATAACCGTACACAACCATTAACCGTAACCTTTAACCTTAAAAGTAGTTGGGGGTTTACAATTTCGTAATATTTCGAAGTGCTTCCCCATTGCAGTCAGGCGAGTCTTCCAAGCTCAAAAATAATTAGAAATTCTCTTTAAAAAATAATGCTATCGAGTTTGAATAAATTCGCAAATCGCAACAATCGCAAATACACACGCGGACTACAACATAACACAAGGTAATCCATTCCATCTTCCTTACGCTGAATATGTGTACACAGTATTCATACACCACTTTTCATGTTTCATGTTTCACTAAAAGAGAAAGTCTACAAAAGATAGATTTCCAATTCAAGTCGGCCCTCCGTCTGTCTATCCAACCCATAAAGTATTAAATATCCTACATGATGGAGTGGTCTATAAATAGTTGAGGGATTTACTTTCACGCTGCGCTGGAGTGAGGGGTAATTCTAGTAGGTGAGTAGTAATGTGGGTCAGGTCAAGTCTAATCGAATTCCAACAACTGTCATCTTCGGCAAAGCCAATACAATCCAAGTCTCTTAATCCTCTCTCTTGTTCATTTCTCCGTATGTTTAATAATCAGACCTATCAATCTGAGATACTTAATTTTAACTTATATAAATAATTTTGAAGGTGCAACTATGAAAATGGATACAGATCAGGTTAATACAACGTTAGCACATTATTTAATTGAAATGAACCTATATAAATCTAGTAT
>JAQGCA010000388.1:0-29394 GCA_034698945.1 Protaphorura quadriocellata
GTGGTCCTTCCGAAGTAAACATTTTGAGCAGTATTCTGGGCAGTCGAAGGCCGGTTTTGTTAGACGGAAAACTGACAGATATCGTTCGACCGGTTTGGAGGAAACAATTTGCGGTACTTCAATTTGCCATGAAAGTAACCGCAAATCATACCGAACCATAAAATGGTTACATATTCTATATTCCAGCTACAAATTGAATTATTCAGAATGAACGCTTTATTTGTCCCACCCTGTATCGATGATGTTCGTAAATTCACATGTACTCTCTCCCATATTCTCTCAAGTGCTACAATTTTATTAATTACCTTATAACTGGTTAATGAATTTAGGGGACCCCATTTAACTTGGGTTGTGGGTGCGGATGTACGGGCGCGTGCCGATGAAACTCAAGTGTTTCAATGCATGCGACACATTAACATTTAACATTGACTGACTTGTGGCTTCGGCGACCCGGACCCCCCAGCAAAGCATCCCCGGAATTGAGGAATTGACCGATGACATGGTAAAAACCTAAAATTAATGAATGGGAAGAAAACATACGCATAATCATATCGGAGGGCGGCTGATTGTCAATTAGAAAAAAGGGTCTCATCAATTAATGTTGAGTACAGACATTCATCATTTTGTGGAATATGGACCACACATACATCGAAATGAGGATAAAAAGCTTCTGAAGTCCATGACCGTGGGTCTCGGTCAAAATTAAATAATAACGATTAAGCGGGCAAGTTGACACGCGTCAACGTCAAAAATTAAGAATTTCGGGTTGTTGACTGTGTCTATTTAGTTTAATGAGAATGAATGAATGACAGAGTGGGTGAAAATTATGAAGCCGGGATTCCCAGAAATATCTCATCATGATTCACTAACAAAAGGGTTAGGGAGAAGCCTTCAAAATGACGACTAGAATTTACACCATCTGTATGTTACTTGGCTTTTGAGACATAGCTTGAGGGTCTGACAAGGGAATGACTGGATCCGGTCACTTACAAAATCTAATTTTAAATATTTTTTTATTCCTGCTCATTCATTGAATTGAATTGAATTGCATTGCATTTACCGTATCATTTATTTTTGCCAGATTTAGTTTAATTTAGTCTCATATAGTACAGTTTTACACAGTTTCACAATTTAAATTCACAAGGGAATGATTTGTTCGTAACAACTTTGTCCAGATTAGTGACAACTTTAAATTGGTTTGACACAACTTTCGGAAATGTGGTGTCCTAATCAGTCGGAGCTGAAAATAATAGTGATACGTTTTACGAAACTAATTTTTTAAGACAATCAATTTGACGATTTCTTCTTTAAATGTTCTGGCGTGGTCATTTTGACAAATTATAATGTTAGTTGAAACAACATCCGAAATGCATTAGAAATGCGTTTATTCCTCCAGAGCCTCTTTGGAAGATACCGCTTCAATTTAGAAGCCATTCAGGAAGTGGTTCCTTCTTCTTGCCACGTGCGTCGTCCAATATAAAATGTGACCTGGAGAGATCAAACTTATGAACTTCTCAGTGAAGCATCATAAAAAGTTTTCATTTCGTAAGCGTCAAGAAATCTTTTACTGATGCATGTGTACTCCTGCACTTTTACTGATAATGCAAAGCGGAGCCAGTCACTATTTCAAAATTGAAAGCTAGTAGTATATAAGACAAGCAGATTTTATAATTTCTTGCGAAAAGCATAGATGTGGAACTCATTCCCGAAACAAATAATTGATTTGGCCCATAGCACCGACAAACCGGAAGTGTGGACATAAAATCAGCAATATCCGTGAAAAAACAGTTGAAAGAGTTTCCTGGTGAGTAGAAAAGTGAGACGTAGCGTGGCGTCGTTGGCATCGTGTCGGCTATCACTTTTAATTCCCAACTAATTAAGTCTAATGTGTGTTTTCACAACATCAACTTGTGACCTGGACTTCCTCCGACTTTCTTTGTCATCATCTGCCACTCCACCGGAGGTGGATCCTTTAATACCTCCCCAAATTGACAATGTTTCTTCTTCTTTCCCCTCTTTGATCTCATCTTGTCGTCCTTCAGAGTGGGATTCTAGTGTTACACATTATAGCCTTATTTTCATCCAATCCCAGTCCTAAAACCCCTCTCTCAACTTGAAACAAAAGTGTTTTTCTTTTTCTGATCCAATTTTTTGTTACATGTATACGTCGGAAGTAGTATAGAAAACAAAAACTTTTCAAAAGCTCTCAGCTAGCTCTCATAGTCCTGTCCTGTCGTTAGCTTAGTTCACTTCAGAATAGAAACAATTCCATTTTCACTAGAGAAAATAGAAATTGTCCGGATAAAAGTTTGAGAAACTTGAGGAAATACTTTTTTGTTCCGCACATTCGTAGAAATCCTTCTGAGGATTAATGAATGACCTGGAATTTCAAATGGACAGAGGCTTAACATATATATTTTATGTATTTATTTATTTTTGATAAGAAGATACCCATGAATAAAAATAAAATGTGATCAATGAATCAATTATACAAAAAATACAAATCTAGAACTCTGTTGAGATAAGCAACTGGACTATTCTAAATACATGGAAATCCACAAGGGTTGTAACGTATATTCTGAACCACCCTGTACAAGAGACCATGACCAGTTTTGCAAGCAATAAATAATTACACTCTTACTCTTTTCTCCAGAACTTGATCCATGTTGACTTGGAATAGTTGGACTCAAGTTTCTCACTCTACTGAAGGATGTTAACGACATGACCAGTCAGATCGTGTAGTTTCCTTTTAAACTAGAAAGCTTTTCGCATCCACTTACTTAATTGCTACTTTCTCTCCTTTGAACTCTGGGAACTGTGTGTGTTTCACTATTTATGGGGCAGTTTATTTCAGAATCAAAGACTAAACGTTGTGTACTAACCTACAAATTCCAAAACTCTCATTTTACATTCAACCATTTTCCTCTGACACATGTGAAGAAAAGTGCTCAGCCCGCACTCCGTAACCATATCATCTCAAGTTGTTCTACAAAATAAATGTACTAAAATGTAATTGCCACAATTGCTAATTGGTCTCATTAATTAGAACGAATTAAGTGTTCCAATTGTCAGTGACTCATTTTTAGGTCCAGTATTTATGCGTTTCCAAATTGGACGTCTCAAGTGGAAATGTCCATATCAATTGGATTTTGATTGACACCAGCGTATCTTATGTAAAATCATGTCTTCGTGAATTTTCTACCCGTATTTCTGAATACATATAACGGACGACGACAGTTTCTCAGGTCGACTAAACTACTGCTCTTTAACGAGTGGCTGAACTAAGACCACCTGTCAAATGCGACCAAAGAACTTTGATAACCATACAAAAAATTAGAATGTACTACATACGTAATTGTATTACATTTCCAAGTCCGAACAACCAGGGTAGATTTAAAATTAAAAAAAAATAGGGAAGTCTGAATGGAGGAAGGATCTGAGGTAATAATAATAAACAACAAAGATAATTGCAAGAGTGCTGGCCTGGCTAAGGCGAAGGAATGAGTTATAAATAATGTTAGCGTTAAATGAAACCTGGGTTCGGAACACATTAGAGTGATTTCCCTTTTGCCATTGCATTTTGCCTTGAGCTCAGGGTTAGCTCAGCACCCTTTGACTCATCGCCACACTTTTAGTAATTATTGTCTACGGTCATAAGTAACGAACCTACAAACGTCACAACTTGGAGTCCTTTGTTCTCAAATTTCTCTATGTTACAGCCAATTTTGGTGGATTTTACAGTTATACATGTTTGGTCATATTGCGTTTTGCCAATTTAGAGTGGTAGACTATGCATTATTTCAAGTACCCACCAATTAACATGGAAAAAAGTTATTTAAAAACATAGGACACCATTTACATCTCTATAGCTTGATTAATGTTTCAAGTGGTGAACTTCAATCAATCAAGATTTCAAAAAGAGCTGGAATAATTTACAAAAAACATAACGGAGATATAAAATGACTGTACAATTTTACGGTAAAATTAAAATTTCAAACAAGATAAAACTGCGGTTGGAAGAAAACATTTTAAGGCGATGACTCTATAACCATGTATGACGGAAGGATCGAACGCTAAGCCCAAAACCGCGATGTCTATTCTGACATATCATAGACTGCAACATAATTTCATAATACTTTGAGGGTGAAAGAGTTCACGTTTCATCTACAGTGATCATAATGTGTGTATAGACGAACATGAGCAAAAGTTCTTGTCTTTTGGGTCATAAAAGCACCACAGGCTGACAATGAAATGTTTTCGAATGGGTGTTTAACATGGAATCGAGCTGAAGTCAAAGCCATCATCTGGTCCTGGCAAAGCCAAAGCCTCAATTAATTATGGACATTCTCTCATCTCACCCGCACGTGTTTTTTTTAACCTCCAATAAAATATTTCTCTTCATCGCCATTTATTCACTCATGGTGTTCCACTAATGGCTAATGAAAAAGTATTGGTAGTTTTATATCATTCCGAACCTTACTGGGTTAAACTAAACCGTCCGTCTGGTAGCCATTATTATTACGAATAATCAGATGTCCCGGAGAATTTTAAATTAGTAGTTTAGACTGGTAATGTTTTTCTACCTGGAAAAATCCTGAATGAATGAATGAATTCGAATGCGATTCTTGATCAGAAGGATAATTGAGTATGGGAATTCGTAATTTCCGAAATAGACATGAAGATTTGTGATCAGCTTGAGTCCGAATAGTATTCCTGATAAGTAGGTTTGAGATTGAGTAGGGGAACTCGTAATTTGGAAATATAGACGTCTTGGGGAAGGAAACTACTACTTTAACATGAAACTCTTCTCTAATGACAAAAGTGGAATTGAGTTCTACTTATCCTGAAATTGAAAGACACGCAATGGGGGTGAAGAAGGCAAAGTTAGTGAAAGATCGTAAGGTGAAATTTGGGGAGTTAACCATTGGGAAAGGTGTGTAAGATTGAACTCATCCATGGAGGTCTTGTTTCCATGGGGTTAGAGTTACACGAGACTCAGCGATTGATCAGTAATTGAACATGTCGTGGGGGAAAGCATTCAGGAGAAATCATGAGATCATCAAAGGAGCTTCTCTCGTGACACAAAGATTTTGATGGGATTGTGGGTTGTGATTGGATCGGATGTGTGTGTCTGTGTGTGTCTTTTCCAAAATCCCTATAAGAAGAACAAAAAAAGAGAGAAAAGAAGGAAAAGTGTTCCTCATTTTCTCCTTCCAACTCTTGAGCCAATAAGACTTTTCGGTAAAAGAAAATAAAGTCGTGTTTGGGTGTGGTGCACGCGAAGAACTCCAACGTTCCGTTCAATTTCAAATTTACAAGGAAACAACTTTTTGTGTAAGGAGAACTTGTAGTCCAAAATAAAAGTTTAAAAGTGATAAAAGTTTGGTTCATCGCTAGAAATTTCTATTCGTGGCTAGAAATTTTTTGAAACTTTCTAATGATATTCTACCACGGATATTAAAAGCTGAATGGAAAGTAATCTCTCATATTCGTGACCAAGACACTTGAATTGACTAAAATCTGAATTACATTTACTTGGAAAGTGATTTCCTTGTGAGAACATCCCCAAGTCATTCCTTTCGCCTTTAACTTCCAGGATTTATGTGAACAGCATTTTACCATGCGATTCCATTCAGGAAAACTATCAAAAAAATACCGCTCGAGATACGAAAACGAATAGTCGACGACGATGGCGGGGGCCTAAACTCTAAACCATGGTTCGTTCCTTCTTTCCAGTTTCTATCTAAATGTGAGTGTGAATCTTTATGAAGGGACTTTATCCAGAAACTGAACACACAGCAGGCTAGAAGTATCCAGAACTCCATTTATAGCATGACTGAATTACTGTACTAGCATCTAATACTCCCGTCGTCGGAGACCGTATACTTTGCCTTCCGCTTCCCTCCAGAAAAAAAACTCCTCCAATCTTCTTTTGATGACCTGGAAAGCTTTTCGCCAAAACTTCCAACTTACTCGCTTCAAGTACCAATTTTCTTTCGACGACGAAAAAGGAGTGTATAATGCACTCTAACTCTTCTCTGTATGTTGAAGATTTCTAAAATTGAAAATGAGATCGAATCTTCTATACATTTTTCATTTATTTTACAATATCCCAATTACAGGTCATTGAGGTCATTAATTCATTTGAGTAATAGAAAGCAGAATACAGACTGTAGATACTTACAAGATAATTCCATACAAAAACTCAAATTCTATCGACACAAAATATGAATTAAACTTAAGATTTTGTCTCCAAACGGTTAATGGGGTCTTTGAAAATAAAGGAATGGTTACTCTAAATTGGTTTATTATCTTCTGACCTCAAATCACCTGTACTGGGCAAAGTTGTCTTAGAAAAGATTCAGAAATAACCATTGTATAGAATAATTTATTGTGGACACTATACAGAGAAACAATATTTTACTTGTAAAACACACGAATAAAGGCGCATCGAACCAAGACCAAGATACATCGATTACAAAATTATTCATCAATTTACTGGATAATAGATATCTTTCTTCATTTGGTCCAGCTTTTCAGTGCTAACTGTTGTAATCAAGGGGACTCGTGAAGAAGCCTCTTTGGAAGTGGTTTCTCTTTTCCTTGTGAGGCCTTTGCAGGAATAAATTCATTCGGTGGCCATGTTGGAATTGATTTCGTCTTTCCCATTGCCCCAACGTATGTAAAATTTGGCCTGCAGTGGTTTAACTTTGAAATTTTTAAGTGAATTCTTTAGGAATTTCAGGAAATAAGCACCTTTATCTTAAATTAGTTAATTGGTTCAGATGATTTTATAAATCGGGCCAAAGACCAATATGAATTATTGTCTAAGCTACTTCCAGGAAGGAAAATTTGCTAAGCAATTATGGGTTCGGAAATAAAACCATGCAGCTTCGGTCCAAACAATAATTAAAAAATCAGAGCGAAAATTACTGTTACAAGATGTAGAAATGATCATTCGTCCCAAATAGAAATTCTTGATATTTAAAAATCTGCTGTTTTATTACTACAAGTTAGAAGTACGTAAACCCGTACTGTACTTTGCATTTTCTACACAAACATAAGGGAAGTACATTGAATTTGAATATATGTACTGTCGCAGTAAGGAACACATCACATCACACATATCAATACAACAATCTGAACATTTGTGAATTCAATGTCCACTTTATCTAATCAAATCTGATCTCATCTAACAGTTTAATTTGTGTTCAGCTTATCCGATCTTTTCAACACCAAATGTTTAGGATTAGTGGAACAAAGGAGTGGGACTGATTGTTCTCTTAAAATTACCCAAAGAAAAAAATACGGGCACCCTCGTGCTCACATCTATGATCTGTGACTACGATTATAATCTTTATTTAAGCCTTTACTCTTATTTTCACGCCCACAATGAGTTTTCAACAATATTTTTAGCTACAATTCTCCTACTACACCCGTTTTCTTTGAACTACAACATGGAGTCAGGAATGTCCAGAAATTCAATTCCGGTAGGAGATCAAATACCGAGAGTTATGTTTTTAAATATCTTTTTTGTACTTAAATCTTTTCTAAGGCATTATAATTGTATGCAAGTGTTGAAATGGCCGATTCTTCATTCTACGGTAAGAAAAGAGTCCAGAGTTCGGTTATGGATTTCCTTCTGGATAGAAAATTTTGGACGTACAGACTTTGTGTACACGTTACAATCCTTTTTTTATTGGGTTTTAAGGTTCACATACAATACATCGTAATTTTATGAACATTCCACAGAAACATACATTAAAATTCTAGAGAAAATACTACTACTACTACATGACTATACCATTATTGATTGACTATGGCAAACTTTTGGCTATTTAGCAAAGCTTATGGCTTTTGCTTTCGTTCCACCTCTTATTAATTATAATTATTAACTACTTATTGTCGCACATTTGTTTCGTTTAGCGCGGAATAGTGTTTTAATTGTACGGAGAACCGAACGCAGTCAATGAACACCTCACTTAAAAGTCATGGATAATTTACAAGGTGTCCAACAATTAACTTATCCAGTCACCGGTTTCATTTTTGTTTTACTGCATTGTTATTTCGGCAGAATTTTAATAATCGTGGGCTCCCGAAAATTTACAAGGAAACCCTGTAGTGCTATCCTAGCTGTCGTAAATTTGGTTGTTAATAATTGTGTCTGGAGTGAAATATTTGATTTTGGGGAGGGGGGAATCCGTTTACAAGGTGTTCTCGTAGTAAAATATTGTCTCCGCGGAAGGCAAGCAAGCTCAGGTCGCTTTATTAACAAATTAAAGCGCGAATCAATTCATTTGATATTATTCAAAATTGGAACGGAATTATCTGGGGTCATCTACAAGTGGTATCACGATATAACTGGCCACTACGGGCCTTATCAATAAAGTGTGTTGTATATCTTGAAAGTGGATTACGTATGCGCATACGGAGTTGGTTAACGCGATTCCATTGTTTTCTGGTTTCATTCTATGAGTTTTTAATAACTAAAATTTAGATCACTTTTTTGAATTCGAACTTCTAAAATCTAAATGAGAGGTTTTAGAGATATTTTGAATATTTTGAAAGCACCAAACCGATAGGAAGGATTTGTCCCTTTCGTTAGTTCCGTTACGATTGATATAAGCCAAAGCCACAAGTCTCGGTCGTCGTTATGGGCGCCATCTAAAAACTGGAGAAATCAACTGGGTACTTCTACTGGCTTCAAACTACATGCTATCAACTGGTCACTTGTGACCTCATCCGGCATCACACCCAGTTCATGTGTGTTGCAGACTCATAAAAATAATTATTTTGTACTTCTATAATGGGAATGTACAAAGCGTTCTCAAAGTGAAATATGCGATATTCCTACAGTGAACTCAATCATACAGAACTTTAGTTTAAATATTTACTTCACATGAACCCGAGGATCTATCTTACAATAATAAAGAAGTTCTGGTTTTAAATATGAAGATACATGTGTTTTTGGGAACGCAGGTCAATTTCTGATTCTGATGCTTCAATTGTCTTCGTTGATTTTAATTGTATGTAATTCAAGGCTCAAAATTAGTGTCGTACACACGGTCACGTCTTGAGGGGGTTAAGGAATCTATAAAAGACGAAACACTGAAGTTTGGACGATTAGCAGCTAATTAACGAAAATGAGAAGTTATAATTGCAAAGCAAATAGAATTGCAAGCCAGCATTGCTATGAATTAAATTTTATGAATAAAGTAACCGTTAACTGAGAAGAAACTACTAATTCCACCACCAAATCAAATAAACAGTACAAAATAACTACAAATGATATTTTTCTTTTTCGAAGAATTTTTTTAATTATTCCAAACCAAAACAGCTAAAATGATGAAGTAAGACTAAACTAAGTGTGTGGAATTAAAATAAAATACTACAAGAGCAAAATAATGCGGATAAAAGAAACAAAGAAATAATAATACGGATTAATAATTTAAGCATAAAATTATAACCCCATGTGATCTCAATTATACAAAAATCCTTCAATCCACATCCCTATTGATTATGGTTTTAAAAATTGACCGTCTTAATTAAACCTAGGACAGTTTAAATTAAACTAAATTAAATTTGTTGAATGGCTCATGGTAATGGGCACTAGGAAATGCTCCCAAATCATCAGAGACCATTATGGTTAAACTTTTTTTTACATAAAATGCATTAGCTGATTTGTGATGAAATTAAAAATTCTTCACTCGTAGGCTATATGATTTTTTTACAATTAATAACATAATTAATATCTTAAATTGAATAGTTTTAAATTGTACCTCAATTTATACTTTCTCGACCTGGCTAGTCGGATCGAAATTAAAATTTGGACGCCCATTGTATTCGAAAAAGGCCTAATTGTGTCAGCACAATTTACTTTCTTTAAAGCAATTCTATGATTGGAATTGAACACAGGCATTCCTGGGTTTCTACACTTTGACATGGTCATCCTGTCACGGACAGGACAATATTATACGTTACTCTAATTGGTAAAATTCTATACAACAGGGAAAGCTTTGCTTTTGGTCTTAGAATTATACGTAGTGAGACTTCTTATTTCTTCCGGATCATGCAATTTACAGATTTTTAGTTGGCAGGAACAATCTACTCACGTATGATCTGTTACATGATTTCCATAATGCGAAATGTCAAAATCGGATTTTAAGAAAACCTACCACTGTGCTAAAAAAAATTCAAAACGCCAACGTACAACTTTCTAAGAATTTTGTTTGGAGGTTTTAAAAGATGATTTTTTAACAAAACTAATATCAAATTAAAATATAGCAATTTGTAGCTCGGTTTAAAAAATTAAACACAAATTGTTTTAGTGAAAACGGAGGGATAACGTTTTCAAATGCTGTTTCGGTTAACCTTTGATCAGCCATTTTGGAAATTTGAGCCCAACAAACATAAAGAATATAACAATTTAAAAATATTAACAATTAATTCATCGAATAACTTATAACCTCAGAATAAGTAGGCCAATGATTTCGGCAAATTATAAACTCTAAACAATTTGAGTGTTTTTGTATCTGTCGTTGCATGTTTTCAATTCTTGTGCAGGATTTTCGAATTCTTTCTGACTTTATTTTACACAGCCGTGGGTTTCTCTGCAGCCAGCACGATCATTAATTTCTGTGTTAAGATGGTGAGCCTGTCTGTTGAAATCAAATATTCATAAAATATGTTAAATATTGCTTGTTATAACTAAACAATGGAACACAGAACAAATTTTATTAGGTTTAATCTACTCAAACAAATTACAACTAATTCTGAGACAAGTTTGTCCGCTATTTGTAAGTACGGTGCAAATGTTTCCGTTTTTATTCATTTTCTTTGCAAATGAAAAAAGTAAGAATACTTTTAGAAATTGAATTGCAACGAAAATATTTGTGAAAATAGTGCAATCTATGTAGTACTACAGTATCCATACATTCCAACTAAAAAATCACTAGTGCAAATAAATACACTCATTTGAAGTATTTCAGTGATTTAAATGTGTATAAAATTCTAAAACGGAATTTGTGCAGTCATTACACAAGTACACTATAGACAAATACAAAAATATGGACAATTAGTGAGTGATTGAAATTGAAGCTCGCAAGGCTTTGGAGCTCTTGGATTTCAGCACCTTTAATTTGTTGGTCGCAGAACGATTAAAAGCTTTTGGAGTAACTTCGTGCCGGCATCTGTAATAAATGAAGAAAAACAAAACGGTGGAGCAAATAAAATAATCAGCATGGAACAAAGAACCATAAACAAATAACAGTAAATCTTAGCGTTTATTCACTGCATAAATTGACTTAGAATTAGAATTTCATAAAAAGTGTTCTAAAAGAAACAGAGAAAGAGAAGAAATAAAATAATTATAGTGTTAAAAGCATATAGTTTATGTATTGGGACAATTACAAATAGCAATATTGCATTTGCAACAATACAAACTTTCATCCAATCAAACTCATCGCGACACATTGACTCAAATAAGTATGTTTATTTCATAACACTCTGGAAACTTTGACTTTTGAGCCAAGAATCCATTAATTGTGTAGATTCGGTCAATGATTCTTCTGGACTGTTCGTGGTGGAGGAAAAATCATCACACTCTGGTAATTGAAACATATCTCTAGTTAAGAAACTTGGACCAACGACTGTTGACGGGGTCATGGATACAACTGATGGAGTTCTTCGAAGACCCCTCAAATGAGGAATATATATTGAGCCATTAAGTGAACCACGAATTGTTCGAAAACTGGCAATAGAATTTTGACGACGAACGAACGCTGCCTCCTTTTTCACCCGTTTTGATCCACATACATTCAGTACTTTCTGCGTCCACCTGGTCATTTTTGCTGTTAGATATCAGACATTCCAACAACCAATTATACAAACAGAATCATTCAATCAACACCATACAATACTCCACAGTTATTCACTTCGCGGTGGCGTCGATTCTGATGTACTTTAGCCTGTGACAACGTCACCGCTAACACCCCGCGAAACAAATAAACTAGAGATTTCATAGTTGGATAAGAGTTCGTTCAGTAAACGCGATGTAAGAAAAAATTTGAGACTTCCGACAAATTCCACAATTTCTTTTAAAGATTAATTTGAAGTTCACCCAATAAATCTGCCGGTGTTTGGCGAAAAAAGTTTGTTCAAGAAAATTCAGAAATACTTTCGAAAATCTCCTCGCGTCCGAATTCCAAAAGAAACACTTGTAAGTCTTCCATTCAAAATTATAAGACCAAGCGCGACAACAGTTATTCTTCGCAGAAACAAACAAAAAACAATCACAAAACACCTGACCTGCCCCCTGGACTTTGGCCCGACACCCAATTTTCTTACTTCATTGTCATGCCGTAAATAATGTATGAACAATATTGCCGTGTAGAAATGAAGTACTCTCATTTGCGCCTATGGTACGCATTTTACTCCTGATTTTTCGACTTTCATGGGACTGACCTCAGGAACTTTTTCGACCAAATTTTTGAAGAAAGGCAAAAAAAAAGTACTCCATTTGTGCACGAAAATATTGTTCATACACGACTCAGGACAGGATGAAGCAAGGAAATTGGTGTCTAGTCAAAGCCCAGGGGTAGGTCGGTGTTAGAGAAACTGAAAGGAAAGCTCAGTCAAGTTTAGCCAAAAAAGTTGAAATTTTTCCAATTTGAAATTGTTAGTGAGAGGTCATTGAGGTTTGAAAGATTACTAATAGAAACTAAAGTAAATCTAGTGAGTAAAATGGCGGACTGCTGACTCCATGACAGTGACAGTGCACGTAGACAGGCACCAAATGAAGTCAACAGTTCACCAACCTATTAATATTGTTCGACGAAATTAGTAAAAATATTCTCACGCAATAATAAATTAAAATATTATAACATGTGCTTCGACAAGAAAGGGCCGAGGCTGCTCAGAAATATTTTGTGAATAATTAAAAAATATTGTTTCAAATGATCTACTTTGCTGTAAATTGTTCCTCGTGACCCTAATTTGTCAAAGTGACCGAATGTCACAGGTATAAGAGAAATTTATCATATCAATATCAGGTGAATTTAAATACAACGAGGACATACTGATGGTTTTGCGGAACCACACCGGCTTGTCTTGCCAATACACGAAAAAGAAGTACACCGGAACTCCGCTCAAGATGGCCAGACTGCTGCCGGCTGTTTCAAAGATGATATCAAAGATAATATTAGTTTCAATTTCTGTCTTCAATTTTCCATTTCGTATACGTTACTCACCGATGGTGATTGCACTATCAATATTAGCAAATGCAGGTACGATGGTAATGAATATCGTGCCCAGGATGTAGACGATAGGAAAAATGAGATTGACCTTGATGGGTCTAGGCAGATCAGGCTGATACCATCGAAGAACTGGGATACAGAGAACAGCCACACCGATGCTCAGCTAGGAATATATAATAGTTAGATCTTTTAAGAAGTATTACATAATTTTGAATGATTATCAAAGTCCTTCAGCCTATTTTATTGAAGTTTAGTATGATTTATGAATTTCTCGTTTTTTTTACTCCTTTCTTTGATTTATAATTGCCGGAGCTGTTGGGATATGCATTAGTGTGTTCAGTGGCAGTGATTGTAATATAAAATTTAAACAATATAACAAATTAAATACAAATATTATCGTCTGAAATTTTTGAAGTGGGGAGTACATTAAATGCAACGCAATGGTATGGGTTGGCCCCAGTGCTGCGCTGCGCTGGGGTTGAATTCCTCGAGGTTGCACTGACTGTGGTTGCTTTAAAGAGTTTTCTTTGGTACCCAACCCTAGGCCAAATTAGAAACAACCCAACCACCACGAGAAATACACAGCGATGTTTGATCATTCCTTATTGCAAATGTCGATTAATCTGTGTACTATTTTTTAATATGATTGACTGGAAGACTCGAATTATAAAGTATACGTGTATTGATCCAAATTACCCAAGTTGCAAATCCGACATAATCGATCAGGAGACCGATGTTTGAAGACATCAAGTAGAGCAACGACAACAGAGCCTACATCAAAGGATACACAAAGAAAACATTAATAAAATAATTATAAGTATGTTTACAGACTACTCTTTGCATTGGATAATAACACCGGGCTGTTCCAAGCTTTTCTGATCTAGATAACTCCATTTCTACCTAAGGATGACGAAATCCTCCCCAAGCCTCCTACAAATTAATAAGAATGTAGTTCGTTTCGAAAAATGTAGAAGGGCGTTGCTTTTAGCGCACCCCGTACAGAGGACCAAGAAGCAAGGCGCAGTATTGTGAAAATAATTAATCATGGTGAAATGAGTTGGTCGACTTCCTTCCCGTAAGATAATTTGCTCGCTCCACTAATTCAAGCGTATTTAATTCAATTCGCTACTTTGTAGCCCTGGTTCCTAGAAATGAGAAACTCTAGCAGAAGCTAAACCGTCGATAAGACATTACGCAAAATGAAGAAAACAAAAGAGGTACAACCGATGCGAATAATATCTCTCCATTTCGATTAAAACCTTCCCTGGATTGTATCGCCCACCTAAGTTTGCTTTGCATAGCAGCCAGTCCTTGCCACTTCGCTATAAAAAGAGTTCGATTCAATGGCCGAAATGGTGCGGCGGTTGTGGTAAATGGATTTTTTTCGAGAGTATTTTTCCCAACTACCTACCGGCGAGAAATCTATTGATTACTCAATCTGAATGCCTTAATCGTTCTCTAATTTGAATAAAGAAAAATGAAAATTCTGTTAACCCTAAAATATTTACCCGAACCCAAATCGAAAGTGAGCACATTCTATCAGTAGCTGAAATTAAACCATGATTTTTGAACATGCTTTACCGGTAAATGTCAATTAGTGCGAATAATTTCGCTGTGGTATGAAAGCGAAACTCGAGCCTAATAATCATGATCTTTGATAACCCTGTCAAAAGATCCTGAAAGAAATCAGAGCTTACAACAAAGAGAACTGCTGGAGCTGGTGTACTTTTTTCCACTTGAATCATAGTCAAGACTTCGGGCATCTGGCCCTCAATGGCGCCGGCGTAGAAAAGTCTAAAATTAACATAACACAATGTCAGTCAATTATATTCGGAGATCTAAAATAGTAAAAATAAACATAAAGTCCTGTAATAACATACGAAAAGAGATAAGGGACTCGACACGGCAGATTTGCCGAAATGAAATACGTTAGAAACGCTTGTCAGTATATAGTCACCGTGGGTATTAATAGCTAAAACTTTTTCAGTCTTGCAATTTTTTTCCTTAGACCCAATGACAAGAAATTTTGTCAGACCATACACCATAAGACAATGCATGGTAGATATAAAAATGGCTCATCTCTGAATATTCTTGACTTGTGTGCTTAATTAGCACAGTTCATTAGCACGTCTTTCTTGATAATTTGAGTTAAATGGATTCAACAAAACTATGTCGTATAGTGAAATAGATAAGATTATTATAAAAAAGATTATTGCAGGTGGCACCACCGTCACGTACCTGGAAGAAGTTAATAAGATTCCGTTGACACCGCCAAAGGTGGACATAGCCACGAATATTGGGATCGTCCAAGACATGTATCCATACAATTTGTCCCCGAATGTCTATAGAGAAAAGTTAATAAAACCAGGATGAATTTTATGAGGAAAGCTTGGCGAAGTTTCAGGAATGTTACCCATTGTTGTTATCCCCATTTAAAAGGTACAAAGGAGACTTGAGTAATGAGTTCCAGTTCAAGAATATTATTCCACGTATACCACATTTCAGAAAAAAATACTTTTCTGTTATATTCCATCCAATTAACAAATCCTCTTAACACGTGCCTTATTTCGATTCCAATCCTAATAATATATTTTTCTCCAACCCTCTTTAGTATTTTTCCATCGATTTGTAGAATGTTTGAGAATTCATTGATTCAAGGTGACTTTGAGCTTTCTCATATTTAACTTTACCTTCAGGAAATTGTCAGAAAGGCCACTCTAAGTTAATCTGTGTTAAACTGTAAAAATCTGTCAATCTGGATGAACTGCAAATTATTGTCGGGTACTAAATTGTATAAGTTATTGAGAATTAGACTGCTATATGGAATCTTCGCTTTATGAAACAGATTTGTCTGAAATATTGCGAATCGGTATACAAAATCCCGTGTTCATCAACACAAATGTTATCCAGACTTATTTCTGTACATAACTTTGAACGACGCGTAAACCGAAGAAACCAATTTATTGCATTATATTGAAAAGGAAAGCCACTCATGGTCAAAATTACTCAAATAATGTCAGCATGTATGTAGTTAATTAGTAAGTATATTAGTAATAGAACGATGACCTCTGAAATGAATGGAAAAATAGTGAATCGTATTAGTATTCTTTTTACCACTGCCACAGCTTCCGAATTTAAGATTTGGTCTACACTCAATGTGGTGAAGAACGCGACGTTGGTGAGGACGTAGATGACGGTAACCAGTATGCAGGAGATCCCAATTGCTTGTGGTAAAGTTCTGCAAATCAATTACAATGTGAGACAAGTATAATGGAAAAACACGACAAAGTGTTTAGCGATAAGTGGAATCCAAATTTGCTAGCCAAGTATTTCTAACAAAATGAATGGGATAAATTATTTCATTCTTCATTCTTGGGAAATCCTTGCTTTTAGATGTGACAGAAAATTTTATCTACAGATAAGAAAATAAAGTCGTAAAGACTTTGATCTTTAGTAAGGCTACTTGGTCAGTTTTTACTTCTTAAATTAACTACTAACATTCAACAATAAAATCGCAAATTTAGGTGGTAAGACATGTTTCAAAATTAATGCAAAAGCCGTTGAGGTGGTACTAAAAATTCATTAAGAATGTACCAAGTCAAAATTCCGAGATTGAAGTTTGTGATCATGGCAAGTGAAAAATACAAGGATTTACTTACCTCACTGGATCCTTCAATTCTTCAATGATAAAGTTCAAATAGTTCCTAAAATCAAGATCCACATTTTGTTACACAATACACTTCTCGCATACATTTCACAGAGATTTTATTACTACTTCGCATCAAATTTAGTTGCTCATAGCCATTCTAATAAAATTGTCGCCTGGATTAATTCGGATGAATGCTTCCTCATATTGTGTGTCAATAATTTTTTAATTTGTTGGTAAGCTGTCCTAATATGCCCATCATATCTTAAACAACAGGATCACGCGACAACCGAAAGCACGCCCAGAATGGACGGTTGGTCTTATTAGGACAAAGGGCGTATCAGGATACCGGGCGTATTAGTACACCGGGGCGTATTGGGACACTGGGGCTTATTGGAACACCTGGTTGTATTGGGACACCGGGGATAAGTAGGACACCGTGCGTATTAGGACACCGGGGCGTATTAGGACACCGGGGCGTATTAGGACACCGGGGCGTATTAGGACACGTTACCCAATTAATTTACAATTCTAAAAATAAATTGAACGTTTTAAAGAAACCTCCTGATGTTACTCAGCTTTCCCCTCTTATTTTAAAAACAATTAAAAAATACGAGATACCCGGAAACCCCCATGAGGCTAATTAGGCACGGACTTGCATATTGTACGCATTAGCTCAATATAAGAAGTTTGACAAAAGAGGACTATGATGTCTTCATGTTCTTTGGTAGCTCGGAAGATGACTATTTCTAATTAAGATGTCTTGTTTTAAGATTTACTGCTCCGATTCTTGA
Organism: Protaphorura quadriocellata; assembly: GCA_034698945.1. Taxonomy (NCBI): domain Eukaryota; kingdom Metazoa; phylum Arthropoda; class Collembola; order Poduromorpha; family Onychiuridae; genus Protaphorura; species Protaphorura quadriocellata. Next base: position 17,694 of record JAQGCA010000388.1, read on the forward strand.
CTGCTACTTATGTATAATAGGACAAGCCTACGCACTGTTTCTCGTGAAAGGATTCTGTAAAAGGCGTCATTAGGGCTTGTAAAATTGCGCAATATTTTATGGTCTCAAGGGGACACTAAAATCACACATTGTGTCTAAATATGGTTAATTCGGAGTGGCACACTCGCATTTAGAGCTCTCGACAACCATGTCTTCTATTTTTTTTAGTTAATTGGTTTTCGTGCTTCCAAGTAATCAACAAAAATGAGATGCGTTTGACGTTACATTAAGTAGTTTTCAGTAGGGATGTCTCGCCTATCTGGCCAGTTTCTTCCCGGGTACTAGTTATTCATCTCTCGCCAATAATCGCTGGATAATCGACAGTATCCAAACCTCTAACGGCGGTAATTCATAAACGGTTTTGAGTTAAAGTAGTACGGTCTATTCAAAATTTCTTGGTCTCGTTCTTAAATTATAATAACAGCTGCCTTTCATTTCCGTTTTCTTATGATGAAGTTACATAGAATTCTTACCAGCCGTTGTAAGCGAAGAGTCCAGAGTAGAATGAGAGCGCAATTTTCGGTATACTTTGCTCTGTGCCTTCAAATGTAAAATTGTCGGTGTAACCTGGAATAGGAAGAACTTCCTTTATTCAACGTAGTCTTCTATAAGAAGAACATCTCAAGCTCATCTTCAATGTCAAAATTATTAGAATTTTTTACGGGTATAGATATGGTAACGTCAAAATTTAAAGTTTTACTGATCGCAATGTCCAGAAATATCAGCATTTCGACAGTTTCGATACCAGTAAAACTAAGCCATTGATTTTATGTGCTTCCGAGATTAATACAAAATGAATTTAGAACCCGAAGTTTGCTCTTACATCAAAAGTTACCATAGCATAGGAAGAAGTTTCCTCAGAATCTTACAGTTCATAAGGAATAACTGAAGTATCGATGCTGATTGCGCCGGAAGTTAAAATACGAAATTATTGAAATGCGAATTTTAAAAGCGCTAAAGTAGTTATTTTGCAATTCCATGTGCATTTTATAATTTAGATTAGATAAGATTTCAAAATCTTAATCGCACCATTGCAAAGTTGATAGATTCCAGTTCCGATGATAATCACGAGGGCCAGTACTTTGGCATAAGTAAATACGTCCTGGACCCAGGCTGCCCATCTTACGTTCCAGCAGTTGATAAACGTTAGCAAGCCTGAAAAGATCAGAAAATATTCAGTTTAGTCATCGCTGCATAAACTCGTAGAAAGTCGATACTACACTTTTAGTGTTAAATTAGTTGACGTGAACAGTTGAACTCCTTACGCCAAGTCACAGTGGTAAACACACACATTTATAAATTACAATTGTACTTGTCACACGGCAAGAACAATCAAAATCTCAACAATACCGCTGTTACTATAATTTCGAGTTACTTCCTGAATCTGGGCCACCTGTATTTTCATTTTCTGAATACAAGAATCGTTGAATTTAATAAAATAATGCTCCCATTCTTCGAGAATTGCCGTATGACTGGGCGTAATTTTGTGGGGATTTCGGTGGCTATCTAACTGGCATACCATACATCGTATGTCTGAGCGATTAGACTCTTCTGATTAAGAATAGGCTGTCGGTGCCACTTTTCTACAAGCACTGACATTTAGTTTTATCATCATTAGCCTCTGTCAATGGAAACAGTTTCAGAACTTTTTGTTTCTGGAATTTTTGCATATTTTATATCCTATCTTTAGGAACCCATACGATCTAATAATGAGCCTTGTCTTTCATAAACTACAAGGATACCTATATTTCAAGCTAATTAGCATTAGAACAAAAAATGAGTCTACTATGCAAATATCTCTAATGAACCTAAATTACGTTCGATGGGAACTCGCTGATTGCTCTAATTTACAACCCACTTGTTGAAAAAACTTGTTTAGATAGAACATTAGTCTAATTTCTGCTATGATAATATTTTGATTGGTAGCTGATTAATGTTGTAGTATTTTACTTTTACTAAATTCTAGAGCTCTAGAGTTAAACGCAAACATTTTCAGTTAGAAAATTCGAATATTAGTTGTCAATTACTGAGGTGGTTGAAAAAACCGACAATAAAATGAGGCGTTGATTTAATCATGATGCCGTAAAACTAGAAGACAAGGAAAATTTCTTCCTGGTTGATTCATTGTGGGAAAACGAACGGACTCTTTGATGATGCAATTGAATTTAAGCCTAATTCAGCAAGTTTACAAACTTGTTTGTTTTATAAGTGCATTTTGTTTTTAAAAAAGTACATAGATATTAAAAGTCTTAAAAGTTTCAAAAACGCAAATCATGGGTTCATTCAATGAGAGGGATTAGATTTTCATACAAAATTTCTTTCACCCCATAATTTAGCAGAGAAAAAGGATAAATACTGTTCGAAGATCGAGCGCTATATTGCCTCACCTCTTTATAGAGACCATCGTATAGATATTGATGTAAAGGCGGTCCCTTACCAAAGATAGGCTGAATAGTCCTTCTTTCGTAAAAGAAGTTTGGTTTGCATAGATTTAATATAAACTGAAAAGTTTGCATTCGTTCATTCCTTAATTGAGGTAAAAAGTGTTGTCAAAAGTGCCGGCCGACTTGTGAAATTAAAATATTGACCTCATAAAATCAACATTAATTACCTTCAGAGCTGAAACTACTTTTAGGTTTCAAAATTTGCAACTCACATGGAGAGATTATCTTGATAATTAATTGATCTGTTGATCAATACACGTATATGACCTCATTTTACTTTAGAAAATAAAATTGAATGCATATTTTATTGTAAGGCGTTGATGCCATCGAACGACTCGAGAGCTTTTAGCTGAATAAGTAATTAAACTTCAATTTTACGACTTTGGTCGGCGGAGACATTAAACGAATTTCATCGTAAAACCGGAATTGAGACACAGACAGTAAAATAAAAGAAGACGTTTGTAGGTACGCCAAAAAGTCCAGACATTACGTGTCTAAAAACTTGACAGTTTAGCAGTCGACCTAAAAATCGAATGAATACGAATACAGTATTTTTATTTATAAATCCTACGTAGTACCTACCAAAGGTTACATAAGTTCTATAAATCGTTTTTTATAAAATGAAATCGGTCATGAGGTCATTTGTCTCATGTGAACTTTATCCAATAGAAAAAATGTGTGCATGTAAGTTTATTTCGTTCAAAATTGAAGTAGTTCACTAACTCTTCTATTGACCATTTCACGACACGCATGAATGAATGACTGGTCTGTTCCCAAAGAATTGATTACAAAATTGGACCAGCTATAGATATTCAGTCCGTCTGGTATCGGTCTGGACATGTGAGGATTAGATTGAGTGGCATGCTCACATTTTGCAAAAATGAATTCACCTGAATAAAAAAATTGACATAGTAAGTATTTACCGTCCAAAGTCAAGAATATCTATCTTAAAGTGTAAATATAACTACTTTTGCACTGGACGTATGCCGGCCGTGCGTATATTTCTAGAGGTTAAGGTTATCACCAATTATGAACGCTTCGTGAAATGAACGCCTGTCACACCTTTCAAGGTGAAGAAATCCGTTCTTCCATTTCGTTATTTTAACGCTAATAAAATGCATGATAAGTGCCGGTAAGTATATGTAGTAGGCAGGTGCAAATTAGTTTCAAATGGCTCAAAGTGTATCACTTAAGACTCGATCGCTGTACACTACCATAGACCCGATGATTTCGTCGAGACACAATTTGCACCGATTCTAAATGAAATTGATTTCGGAGATGCGGATTTTACAGGCTCACTCAAAAGAATCTTACCACTCATGTGACTGTTAAGCCGCTTGCACAATTTAAAATAAAGCGCTTTGTTTTTTCAATTTCAATTTCAATAGCAAATTCTACGCTATCGCCTCCTCCTAAGGCTTCCAGTTGGAGTGGTGTTCGAGAATTATGTCCAGTTTATTGTTGTCATGATCCCAAACTTCTGAAATTTATTCCTCTCATTAATTCTCGTTTACTCACTACGCTAGTGCAAAAATTATTTAACGAATAACCCTCGTATATTTGAAATAACAATGTGGCTCTAAGGTACTTAAACTCATTAATTTAATTAATGTACTCTTGAATCGGTAATACACCGAAATAAAACCAAACATGAGATTTGTAGCGACTTCAGGGGTTGCGGCTGCAAGTTCCCCTGATTTTGGGGTTTTGGAAATTTAATTTCTTTTAAATAGTATTCTTCTGATTCTGACTCAGTTTGTGACTCGCTAAATCTTCCAAAAATCTTGTCAGTATTAATTGCTACTGCGAGCATCGGCCCTGTACAATGGTGAATGGTGATATATTCCACATACGTACTTTAGAGCTGCACATATCGCATGAATATAATTTCGTTTATACACCGCATAAATCGGCAAAGAATCGGTACAAAGGACCTCCTCATGTTTATTTTGTATTCAAAATCGATCGTTGGTACATTACAACATATTATGCAAGATGCTATTTCTGTCGCACATTTAACGCTTCGGCAGGCAAAATCTATAATTCTTTATTTGTTTTAGCAATATGGGTGTGTTCTGGCATTAATTTAATTCATTTGCCCTGACGTCAATTTTCTGACACAGCTTTGTCTTTACCGCCGTATACACAGGGCTGCTCGCTTTGGAAACAATGAACCTGTCCCAAACGACTAGTTCGGACAACTAAAATGTGGTCTTGTGGTATAGCCTGTACTGTACAGGCCATACCATCTATTTATTTATGCACTGCCTATTTTGGAGAGCATAGAAGCATTGGTCGCCTCAATCAGGTGGTCGTTTAGCTCAGGTGGCCGTTGGGACAATTTTCAATGTTCATTCAACTCTACACTGTACTGATATTGTTTGTTACGATATTATCACGCAATTATTTAAATAGTTAAAAAACTTAAAGATTCTTGCGAAACGTGGGAACACACGAAACCACAATCATGTGACCTTGAACTCACTATTTGTAAAAAGTTCAGGAGACTTTTTTAACGGAATTCCACAAAGAAGACTTGTGTACAAATTCAAATAAATTATAAGGAGAGATGATAGTGTTATCGGTAACACTTGAAGTGGTTATAACAATGCACATTAAAACGGCTACCTCCACACAACTCCACACCCGTATTAGTATTCATGAATAAATCCATTAGCGATGTTCTATCATACCCACGCATAAACATCATCACGATTCGACAATCACAATCGATTTGAGAGCAACTCCTACGCCAAGCATTTATATTGCACTAAAAGTCGTCTGTAGGTACACACACTTTTGCACAATTAATTTAGAAAAAAACTGGGCAGATTAAAACCAAAAAATTCCTTAAAGTATAAGGTGGTTCATTAGTTATAGACCACAATATTTGACAATAGGTTATGGAGCATGACTTCTTTCAAATTAAGTTTTCATCTCCTGCTATAAGTCAGTAAAGTACCCTAATTGGGTAGGAAATTCGGGTACACCCAAGGATGGTTAAAAACACATTTGGTATAGCGTGTTGTGATAGTGCAGTCATGCTTTTGCCAAAATGGTGTCTGAACCTGTATAGCAGGGTTGGGGGGTTTTCTCCGTCCTAGAAATATACAGGGTGTTTATTATCTCTCAGACTACTTTGAAACTTTTTTTTGAAATTTTAATATTTTAAGATTTCGAAATTTATTTATTTTGTGAAATTTTGAACTTGACTTTTTTTTCGAATTTAAAAAAAAATTGTGCACCGACTTCAACAAATATGTAATTGAGTTAGCGACGCTCAAAGTCTCAAAGTAGTCTGAGAGATAGTAAACGCCCTGTACGATATGTGATCATTTGACTCAGAATTTGTGATGTCTGAATTCTAGCATCTCACAGCTCAGGTTAGATAACAAGTCCAGAGTGTCAGAGACTCCGATTGCTTTCTTATAGAATTGTCGACAGAATGTATACATCAATACCCAGTGAAGAATGGCCGCCTTTTAAAATTTATTTGGCGAAGTCGTAAATCTACAAGTGGAAACAAAAACAATGTTGATGCCAAAAATGGGAGCAGGTTAATATTTGCTCACAAAATTATCCTCAAGAGCAGTATTCATGTCTTTCATCAATAAAACATAAAAGAACAACATACTTTGAGTATTTGAATTGATTATTGGGGTGTGGGAGAAATACATGGAAAATGTTATGGGTTTAGGGATTGCGAATGGTTTATCTGCGGGTTCACACCAACACAAATAGTAATAATTTTTTTTACAACTCGCATCAGAGCATTACAGACACCACAGACAGGATGCAATTAAAATGTACACGGTGTGTACTACGAACAGTTCGTAATATTAAGTGTGGCGGTCCATGGAAACTATTAACTACAAAAGGTTGAACGACATGATATATGAGCAACAAATTATTTATTGCGTACATCAATGTACAGGGTGTTCCATAACCATTGACGCTGCCCAAGATGTCAGAAAGTAGAGATACATATATATTTCGGATATATTTTATTAAGTATGAATCTGTAGAAGAATTAGTTGTGAAAATTCGGGAAGATTAGCGCGTTGTAAAAAATATCAAAAAATATTTGGAGCGTGTGTAGTTCTACTTTTAAAATTCATGACAAACGCACCTCGCCCCATTTGTCAATTCTCCCAACTTTTCATGTAAAATAGGTATCTCGAATTTATTGAACCCCATTGGATTTGCTGCGAATGTTATGGCATACCCTGTGAAATCCATTTGAATCTAATGTATGCGCCGCTCAGTTGCATCCAGAAAAAATTAAAGCCTTCTGACCTTCTAAAGACCTAATTAACTATTTCACCTGCTGAATTTGTATTACAAGGCACATGTTACAACTGCCACTATGCACTTCATTGTCCTGATATCTACCTCAGGCATTACACACGTCACATTTATTATATTTACCCACTTCGCGGGATTTTCTGCAATATATCCGATGACCCGATTTCGCTAGTGCGATTTCTAGGACAACATTATTACAGAAACCATAAAACTTGAGATTTTAATAGGGGCTTTGATGGTCAGACAGAATTAAGCTATCCAGAATCCTAACCGAAGGTAAACCTGGAATTGAAGGGATTAAGTATGACGGTGAGTGCAATACAGGGTGCCACGTATGTATGTTATCTCTCTCCGCAGGTGATTACAAAACCACAAATAGTGAACTTCGTTCTTCTATATGCAGCGTATAAACAGTCTAAAAGTTTAATTCTCCATGTCTTCGGATAGAAATGCCAGTAGAAAACTATAATAACAAAAGTTGAGGGATGATCTTTGGTTCTTGAATTTTTTATTCCAGATTTTGTAATTGGTTATAAACCAACCTTAAAGAAGCCAGTTTTTGTTAACTATATGGCTACATTTACTATTACTGTGAATCAACGACGACAATACATAAGTGCCACCATGCACATTAAACGAACGCATTAAAGTGAATGTATCGGAAACCAATTTATTTTGTTTGACGGCAAATTGGAAATGAGAATGAGGTCAATGTTTAGTATAATTTTCTCCATTTTGATTGCCTGGAGAACACCCGGTGGTTCTGATCCGACTTAACTTCAGATCTACAAACCATCACGTTGGTAAAACATGAACAATTTCGAGACTACTTAAAATCGCCGACACAAATTCCGGCTGTCATGCTACCTCACATGCTGCATACCAGGACGGATCGATTTATGATTAGGTGCAAGCATCCTATATCTAAATATCTAAATTCAGGTTTTAGCTCATGAAAATCTGTACAAGATTCCCACGGGAAAATAAAACTGTTCAACGGTGAATAATCCTTTTATGTCCATGCCTCTCATCATCAGATTCAGACGGAGGTTTAGTGAAATCTAATATTGGCGACACTCAAAAATTAGACATTTACGACGTCTAGTATTCATCAATTTAATGAGATGCTTGGATTGATAAAGAGGTGAGAGTTCAATCACTTGTGTCCTTTTGAAATGCGATTTAAAAAATATATTTCTAATCTCGTCTCTTGTTACGTACTACGTATTGTGTGCCTTCCACAGTATACAAAAGTGCTTAATCAAACTCATTCAAAAGATGTTAATGAAGATTTTATTACTTATTTGTCTCTCACTGGCTTTGTGGGACTGTAGAACATTAATAGATTACAGTCATGTCAAGTCAAATCATTCATGTCAGAGCAGAGTCAGGAAACCTTCTCAAGTTAAGACTCAAAGTTCAATCACCATTTTTGCTTAGACAGCAGGCGTTCCCACAGTTAAAACAATGCAGTGCAAGGCAGAATACACCAGACGAAATTGATCATGTTTAACTTAATTGTGTGATTCTAGACGATGGATGGACAGTGGCGCTACTTGGTTCTTTTTTTCTGCTGAGTTGACCGCTTAGAAGACAAGGGAAGGTTTGATTTGATTTGATTGTCACTCATTGTTCTTAACAAATTGGACACAAAGGCAGAAATCCCGATTACGACCAGCCGTAAAATAAATGCGTAAATGCTGGAATTTCTGAAGCGGCGAATCCTCATCCTTTATAGACTATTTGGCATGTTTGGAGAGTGCGACAATATCAGGGAATCCGTCGATTGTGGTGAGGTACGAACCCACGACCGCTTGTTGGCTCGGGCATTGTTTCCGCTGAGCTACCATGTCAGTACTAATATTCCAGTCAGGTAGGAATAGCCTTTATATGAGCCCACGGAGAGAACCTAATGGGGGTACCCTGCAACTGGATTCGCAAGATTTCATGAAAACGTTGGAATCCTGAACCAGCTGTTGAAGGTCAAAACCCGAAAATCAAACTTTTCGGCCCGCAAGAACTAAGGACTCATAAAAAATGAAGCCAGCACACATTCATTCCACGGGGTCATATAAGACAAGGTATTTTGACGACCAGGTATAAAGAAATATTTGCCATGTCACTTTCGTAGACAAGATTTCATAAAATTATTTGTTCGAGCTGAAATCGTTGATTCCGTAAATCGTTTTTAAAAGTTTTGAGTGAGTCGGTTGTATCAATAGTGGGCCAATACTAGAACTAGAATCGCCACTTGATGCACGCATTTAGAATCCTTTCATTTCATTCATGAGATTCATGTTAAGTGAAACGGAATCGGAATGAGTGTGATCGCGATGTACTACAAGCATTGCAATGTGGAGTTTGTGGAACTCATAGCGTTCGAGATAAAGATTGCAAGCACTAATCAAGTGTTAACATGGCACTTGTGTATTGGAAGCACGCATTGTGGAGTCGGCATGGTTGTGACCGGTAAAAAATATCTAAACGATTGTCTGCCTTACATACACATGGCGTCTATCTTAATTTTAACCCTGATTTCTCTCCGCACTGGAACTAAGCTAGCTATTGACACAATTGTTTTGTCGGTTCTGGTTAGGTTGATTTAGCTTCTGGGAAATGTGCTAGTTTCGCGAAATTGGTTTTGTAATCTAGAACTGCAATCCATCGTCCAAAAAAGAAATGAACATGTCCGAAAAAAGTTGAGTTTGATAATGAAGAGGACGACGGTGCTCCTTATGAATTACCCGGAATGAATCTAGCGCAGTGTCAGACCGAATTTAAACAAACTCTTCTTGGAAAAACATGTCCTTGGTTAAAAATAAAAACAACTGTAAGCAGTTTTTATTTAATATCATTCTTGTTATCAGACATGGTCCTCTTGTTCATAAGAGTTCGTCTCAAAATGCTGCCCGTATAAAAAAAGCTTTTATTTGTCTATCTATTCATCTTTTGCGTAGTTCGTAATTTCATGTAACCACAAAGTTGACATTTTGAGCCCGTTTTGGGATACATATTTCAATTTTGGGGTAAGGTAGAAATTATGAAATCGTACAAGACTTCCTTTACAAATAATTGAAATAAAAATCATACTCATACAAGCATATGCCAGACTACTTGAAACTAAACTGTCTGAGTTTATATTCTTCTGTCTCCGTCGTCAATGAAAACCGCTAGCATACACACAAATCATATCTGGGACAAAAACATGTATTCTAATACCGCCACCAACGTGACGCTCAAAGTTACGATAATTTTTTTTGTCTTCACAAATCGCCGGGTTTCTTCCACCAGCTTGCGTTGCGTTGCGTAACGTAAAATTTATTCCCGTAAACAATTCATGAATACATAATGGTGTGTATTGTGTATTTAGAGCAGGAAGCAGCTAAAGAGTACCCCAAAAAATCTTCAAACCTAAGACAGGATACGATAGAAATATATTGTGTACAAATAAGTTACGTAAGTATGTTGCAGGTAGTGTCAAGTTCAAATAACGTATAAGGTCAACTCTCATCTCTTCACTGTCTTAGTTTTCGCCTTAATATAAATCGTTTTCCCTGGTAGTTCCAAAAAAAATATTATAAAATGTAATCTAATTGATCCTAAAAGAACTTTCTAAAAATCAGGAGCTTTTAGCCCGATTTCTTCGATCTAATAGCAAAGAAAAATGGAACTTATCAAAATTATGGGTCAGGACGAAAACAATTTATGAATGAAACTCAGAAGATCGAATGCTGGATCAACTTATGCTAACTAATTGCAAGTTAACCCACTGAGTGTCACTTAACCCAGGGTGCACACGGTTATTCCATTCGCGAAAAGTGGGAGGCCTCAAAGTTAGTTAGGTCAGAAACTACAAGGTATTGGTTTTTGTCTGCCATGTTAGGTTAGGCTTCCTTTTCCGGGGTTGTTTTGCCAAAATGTTTTACAGATTTGACCTCTGATTTTACATGTTTTCTGTGACATAAATACTCAAGTCATGCAAGTCAATGCATATTGTTACACACGAGATACAAAACTATTTTAAGACGTTCGTACCATCGTCTTTAGGAATGAAAATGGAACCTCAGGTTGAAACATTCTGAATATTCAGTCCAGTCACTCAGAATAGTACCTTTAATTTCATAGTAAAGTAAACCCGGCTATATCTACAAATATAACATCAGCATGGAGCCCATGGCACGTGACACGGGAGTTTTCGGGGTGTCTGGAAAGACCACGCGGTAGCAGCGGTACGCTGAGCCAGGAAATGAATTGAATAAGAGTTCCCAGACTGCGTGAATCTAAATGATGATGCAACACGCAATCCGATTTTCGCGATGTCTGCTTACTACTTACGCACGGAAATGCCGGTTCCCTAATGCGTGGGTGATAGTACGTACTATCTAGTAGTTAGTTGTAGAAATTCTGAGTAATAAAACAATTCCCGGCTTTAATCACTCGAGATAGACCGCAAGCGGAAATTAAAAATCAATTCGTACTTCATAGAGTTCAGCGCGAAGACAGTAAAAGCTACGAAGAATGGATGCTCATTTTGGTCGGAATATATTTTCGCAGTATTAGTCAAGTGCGATTGTAGTCAATGGCAGAAATGTGCGTCGGTGGTAGAAAGGGTTAAATTATCCGGTATTTCTATGTTAATTTAGCCAAATAGTCCAAAGCGGCTACTCTTACCGGCAACTAGGTTGCCGGACATGAAAGGACCGCAACAAATATGGTATGCTGGTCGTTAAAAACAGGTGGTCGTAGATATGATTTCAAATGGTGGTGGCAAATTGCATTAGTAATGTCGGCTTGCCAAGGTTTTCGGATTCTGATATTCGTGTAACAGGTGGCCGAAGCTAGGTTCGGCTACCTTAGGAGTGACGCTGAGACTAGAAATGGCGGCTTAATGCTTCTATCATATTAGATAGATT
>JAQGCA010000389.1:0-29383 GCA_034698945.1 Protaphorura quadriocellata
ATCAACAAGCATACTCTGTATGTCTGAATGCAGGGGCTAACACTCTAATAAAAAAACAAACAAACAAACAAACAAACCTTTGATCACTAATTGAGTCAAATGCCCATTGCACCGAAAATCCGGAATTAATTGTTTTTGCATCATCCATTTTTTCTCGTCAACTTATTTCTGTGTGTGAAAGTAAAAATATAAATTCAAATTGTTGGTTGTCAGGAGATATGATAAATTATATCCTGACTGTAGCATAATGTTTTGTAAACAAGCCAAAACACCATAGAAGGGATTTTTTTGCTGATAAGCAAGATAAACAAAGTATCGTAAAAACTTTATGTGTGAAGCGAACAAACTGGACTCCTCTTTTTCCTGTGCTGACGAGTGTTATACGTGCATTGGTGGAGTTGAAGGATTTGTTGATAGCAGGATTAGTGGTTTAGCAAATCTACAAATAGTTAGTCTGTATATAACCTCAATTGGTTGAACGAATACCACAGGAGAATTTAAAATCAGTCTATGTAGACCTTGCATCAATATTTTGACGATAAAGTACCACAAGACAATCACTGATCAAGATGGCTCAGGTAGAACCAGCTAAAAAAAATTGCGAAAAGAGATTAAAATAACCTCACATAAGGTAATTGCGCCTAAAAATTAACCAAACATTCTTAGGAAGCGTCGCTGCGATGAAGAGACTTGAAACTATTTTTAGTTTAGCCAATATTCTAGTATATTTACACCAGTGTGTCTTTCATCAGTGCGACGGAACTAACATTGAAATAACACGATTAAATATATAGTAAATCTTCAATTAACATTTTACTTTACCCAATGCAGTACCAGATTAACAAGAGAAATGTTAGAGGACTGTTTTCGAGTGTAGTAAGTAATGGTGGCGGTATGACGTCATGCCCATGCCTTTAGCGTTTTAACTATACACTATAATGCACACCGTTCGCAATTCCTTTGTCATTCGAATACATGCTAGCTGACTGACTCAATTTTATTCCGATTTAAGTTAATACGAAGTTCGACTGAATTCTCACTAAACAAAAATATTTTATTACTTTTCAGAATTACGAATTCGGAAGGATAAGATTCGATTGCGAATTTCCTTTAGTACTTATGAATTCTGGACCAGCGAATGGTAAAGCGGCTGTTTATGCGTCGTTTCCGCTTCTTGTTTCTGAAGAGACGGACTTCGTTCTAATCGGAGCGCCGAATATAACCCAAGGATTTAGAGGGGAAACGGCTCTCCTGTAATAAAAAATATATATATTGCGTTTTTAGTTTTTGAAATCATAATTTTGAGTCCTTTTATTCAACTAGACAAACGGAAGTCGGACACAAATCCAATGAGCCGTTTCTAACCCTAAAGATTACCAGACGTCCACCAACTGCAGCTAACCCATTCATTGGAGGATTTCGCAAGATCGACGGGGTCTTCCAAATTAAGCGCAAGAATGGAAGTCCGTTATCGACAACACGTAGGACATTTTTAATAATACTACGCGTTTGTAGCTGTGGGGACTGGAAACTACCGTAATGGTTACGATCTCTTAATTGAAGGATTTTCGGGTGCGGGATCATGTTTTGTTGATATCTCGATTGGTAAAACAGAACACAGTGTTTCTCGCGGGCTACGATTGAGAGACCACATCTGCTCTTTAACGAACGGCTAAGTAGCAATTAATTCTTTCCTCTGATTCTTGTATGTACAGAAGCACCTTGTACCTTCAACCTAAGTTGAACGTTAAGTTGTCGGTTTAAATTAGTTTAAATTAGAGAGTTTAAATTCCGACCTTAGTTTAAATGTTATCAAGTGATTTCATAACTATATATAACGCCAACTTGATTTACAGGAATCCTGATTTTGGATCTGAATGCTTGCAACACATTCGGATGTCAGTGTTCAGGAAAAACTTTGTGCTACACAACAAAAATAACGTGTCAGGCAATTGGAATCAAGGAAGCAATCGTGGAGTCAAATGGCTTAGCTAACTTAAATGTTACTTTTAACGGTGCACTCGTATCTTATGGGCCAGACAATGATCCTGTCGTGTTCGTTGATCTACCGGAGGCTGAAGAAACAAAACTTGAAGCGATTATCGAGAAACCTCACGATCTTTTAATTACAGTTGATGGACAGGAATTCCAGACTCAAAAAGGAATTTTAGCAGGTGACTAATTGAAGAGCTCCTGACTCTGTCGTTTAGTTACAATTTTCAAATGACACTATACTTCAAAATAAAATTAACGTTCTCGTTATTTTAGAGCAAAGCGACGTCCTCACGGCCATGTTTTCCGTTCAGATGAAGGAAGCACAAAATGGAGTTCTAGAAATTGAGGATATGACTGCAAAGGGGATAGAAGCTCTGTTAGAGTATTTCCACTTAGGACAACTCAATGTGTTCACAAACAGGAACGTTTTCTTTGAACTATTTCATGCTGCCAGTAAATACAATATTCGTCGTCTAAATGAAGCTCTCATAGAATTAAGTATTTTGATGCCAATTGAAGACTGCACGTTGGATCATGCAATTGGATTCTTTTGTTATGCACAGTATTTAGAATCCCAAGTCTTAGAAAATCGAGCACTTAAAATTTTTAACAGGCAAGATTGATACAAATTACAAATTATCCTCTTGTCCAATCTAAAGTATTTTGTTGTGTTCAGGTTGAAGACAGAACTAAGTGAATCAAAATCAATGGACTCGTTCATCAAAGACCATCCGAGTGTCGTGAAAAAACTCATATCAAGAATTCACACAAATGGATCTGCACGATTGATTGATTGATTGATTCGAATTTATTTTCATGATAGAGATACGTAACACATACCAATAACAAATCTACCTATGTATCTAAATGCAAATTAAAAACGACGTCACCTGGGTTTATCTCATTTGTAAAGCAACCTGACAAATAAAGATATATGTACTTGAAATTGCCAGAGCGATGTAGACCCAAAGTACCGAAACTTTTCAAGCTAGAACATATTACCGCACATTCGACATATAGGTACAGGTGAATCTTGTCATCGCAGACGTGAAGATATAAGTCAAGGTGTACCGCAACGGTATCAAAGCAATTGATTAAACTTTAAAATGAGTGAGCAATCAATGGTTTAAGTTTCTTACTTTCCGAATAATATAACTCTTGATGGATCTTATTACATTTCAGGACAGTCGCAGTTTTTCTTTCTTAAACACGATCATTATTTTCATGTATTGACTTTTTTTTCACGTTTTTTATCCTTTATTGTACGAAATGTAAATATTAAAAATCAAGCGTTCCTTCCGTTGCAAAATGCAAATGAAGCAACCTTCTTTATACATATACTAAGTCATACTGTGGCACTTAGTTTTATTGCTTTTTCTTTTGAGATTGGGGAATTTCTTCGGAATAATACACGTTGCTTTTGTAAAGTTATTTGACGATAACATTACGTCTTCGTTTTTTCTATTGGAACTCCTATATCGGACAAGGAAATAACCGTATATGTAAAACCCAGTTTAGACTGAAATTGTCAGGATTAGGTATAGCAAGTGCCCTCGAAT
This sequence comes from Protaphorura quadriocellata, assembly GCA_034698945.1. Taxonomy (NCBI): domain Eukaryota; kingdom Metazoa; phylum Arthropoda; class Collembola; order Poduromorpha; family Onychiuridae; genus Protaphorura; species Protaphorura quadriocellata. The sequence goes on from JAQGCA010000389.1 coordinate 3,555, forward strand.
TGAATAATAAAGGTCTCGTCAAAAATTATTTCCTGATTACTCGTTACCAGCTATCGATAGGTATAGCTATTCTAGTGTTCTGGTAATTTGACGCAAATGAAACACTTCGGCTATTTTTTTAGTCGATTCTTTTTTCGTTAAAAAAATCCTGCCGAATTCACTAACCTTTCGCTTGTTGGATTTTATTACTTAGCTTGACAAGTACCTATACATAGTCATAATTTATTAGCAGTTTTTCAGCGCAATCTCCTGATGAAATTATGATTCAATTTTCTGATAAGATTAAATCTATTGATTAAATTACCACAACTCTAATGCATTTGCAACTATAGAAGCTAAAATAGCCAGGGGAAGTTGAAGTAGCAGCAATTTTTCTTTAACGTCTTTTTTATGAACATTTGGAAGAAATGGAGAAAACCGGATTCATCTCAATAATAAGTGACACCAGACAGTACTGGAAAATATATTTTGACGTTGGCTACTTTTTTCAATTGGTACCTTTTAGATTAGTCAGAAACACACTTACCGGGGACTACATTCTGAGAACGAATCCAATTCAGCAAGTAAATAATTAACATTATTTCGTGTGTAGTGATCGCTGATACGCGATAGATTCTGATACGAAGTTCAGGAAAGCTTGTAAATTCGAAATTCGTAATTAGTCAAGCATAATTTGGTGCTTACTATCCATTACTTTTCATACATTAGTTTCGTTTGCGAACCATTTCCTGGTAACGAACCGTTTTATTCTCTTACATATGCGAAAATTTATAGACACCTAATATAAAAGAAATATTTGTACTTGAATCTAAATTCTGCAGCTGAATTCGCATACAGGATAGCTGGTCTTATAGGCCCAGTTGGAATTGATAATAATTAACTGACCGAATGAATGTTGTCTAGATTTTCTGTGCTGCCCTGATGATTCCTTCTGTAGCGCTTTTCATTCTTGCAATTAGCCAAATCGAGGGCAGAGAAATTAAGGGTTTAGTGACTTATTCCACTTTTGGAAACGTCCTCGCTATTGGAACGTACTACTTCGCTTTTAATTTTACCGTTTGGTGGAAGCAGACACACGTCGAAAAAGTTATCGACTTTCTTCAAAGGAATCCATTAGTTTGTTGCAAGGCAAACCGTTCAAGAATGGTAATCATGCTTTTTAAAAAGAATTTTAACGAGTCAATTTGAATTTGAATTGTTGTTTTTCTATCAATAGAATGGTTTGGGTGCATATGTTTGTACTGGATTAACTATAATCATTGCTGTCTACACATTTTGGAATACGTTCCGACAATTGAATAGCGATAAACTGCGACACTACGGAGCCAACATTTGTTTCCTTCCTGTCTCTGTGGTTGAAAATGACTGTGTAACACATTGGTTTTGTGTCACCTTGTATTTAATTACTTACACCCACCAGTACTTTATGATGTACTACTGCGATCTTTTCGTCTTTATAACTGTTATGTTATTTCGAAACATTGTTAACAATTTTCTTCTTTCCGCGAGAAATATTCAGGTGTCAAAGGTGAGCTTTCTTTCACAAAACTTTCCTCTTTCAGAAAATGCTCCGATCCAATCAAATAGTTTTAGACCTTCAAATGTTGTTTTTATCTGTTGTTATCAACAAAATCAATTTTTTTCAAGTTTCAAGAAACAGGCCTGTTCATATAAAGGATTTCAGATGGGACCTGATGATCTGCAGAATCATCAGATTTGTGACATGATATCTGTGTATCCGTGCTTAGATATCTGAAACTATAAGTATAATTTCTATTTGATTTGGCAGTAATTTCTCGTCAAATTATTGAAAAAAACCTTAGCCTTAGATTTTATTTTGAAAAAACGAGGTAATGCCGTATCACATGGATCATTACATTTTTTATGCATCAGACCGGTGAAAATTCTGTTGTGCTACAGTAATCTTCAGTCATAACAGTTGATTTAAACATACAACATTTTATGAAAAATTATCAGATTTTTGAAGAGTACATTCAATTGAGGAAGCTTGTGGAAAATATAAATGAGGTCGTTGGGGTATTCACATTTTTGGTTGCTGTTGCTGGACTTCCGTTTTACACACGAACAATTGGTTCTATTCTCAATAAGCCCGAATCAATCAAAAAACATAATACTGCCAGAGTATTGTTGTACTTAATTTATATTTTTTCAATGCTATTGATCGCTGGAGATTCTGCCAAGAAGGTGTGTTAATAACAAATTATGTTTCAACTCGTTTTCATAATGCGGTTACATATTTTCCATTTGCTTGAATTAATTGGCAATCCAAATCCATAGATTCGAAACGTGAAGTACTTGTTTCAGGAGAATCAGAAATACCTGAGAGTCACATCTGCTGAGATGAGTCTATTCTTGAGCGAAATTGACTCAAATTCAGTTTCACTGTCTGGCTACGGTTTGTTCAACGTCACAATTGAACTTCTTGGATCGGTGAGAAAATGCTCGAAGACTAAACTTTTCATGTAAATCCGATCGTCTCAGAAACAAATCCGAGGATACCGACAGGACAAATAGTGTCCTAGTCCTAAACACATAACAACCGATTTATCGACAACTTAGATTTTCGGTTCACTCCTTAGAGATATTTCAAACATTCCAGCTTTACTGACCATTTTACAAACTGGCAATGTGGAGATAGTATAATGAGCAGTAAAAATAATTTTATTTAACATTGAATCTACGTATTTTTGACAACGACAGATTTAACCTGATCGGAGTGTTTACATCAAAGATACATTAGAAGACCATTACTAGCGTTTGGTTTGTATTCCAGATTATCGGTACTCTAATCACATATGGATTTCTACTGGCGCAATTGAAAGCTGACTGACAAGACCTGGATGAAGCCTAAATATTTTGATAATGGTGACCTGTTATACTTAATATGTTATTGATGTCCAATAAGTTTACTTGGAATACGATCTGATTACAAGTTTGTCGAAATGAAATGTTTCCAAATCCGAAGTTTGCGTATATTAATATTTATCAGTAGTTAATCTACCTTTGATTACCGGTAGTAGTGGTTGAGCTTAACATATTCGGATTTGTTCAACCGTTGATTTCGGTTGGTTAGCATATAGTTCTCGCCAGATTATTGATATTCTATTGAGCGATTCTATTTGTAAAGTTTCGGTTGGTGTGTTGTTACTGGTATTTTAATTGGCCATTTAAATTTGCTTTGTTGATTAGGTTCGTCAGCTCGTATATTCATTAGACTGGCCATTTCGTAGAATTTTGTTTAACCCATGTCTGGGAAACTTTGAACCTAAGATTCATAAACCAATTTATAACATTGCCAACTATGATCGAGAGTGAAACCTGTCCTCAACCTGAGCTATACGACCACAGTAAAATGAGACATATTGTTGTCGCCCATCTTACGCTATGCAATCAATCTATACCAGAAACAGTATGTCGTCTGAACCCGGTCGCTTGGGACAGGTTTCACTGAATATTGTGATTCGTTCCATAATAACTATTGCTATCAAACCTTGAAAGTCCAAGCCCCAGTCTCTGGAACATAGTCAATGAATTCACCTTGAAAACGGTCGCAGGCTTTCTGAAGACATTTTTGGTAGCCAATTCTTTTCAACCTTTCTGCACTTCTCATTTTCTCATTCGCACTTGCATTCCCAGGCCAAACTTTCAGGAGGGTCACTATGCAACTACGATTCAGTCCCACTCCAGGCCGAGGTAATCTTTCGGAATGCGGATAAACAGTAAATTCCTTGTACGAGAATTCAACTACGGAAATAGAATGGAATTCCATTTTTCATGCACAATTCGTAAAAATGCTAATGCAGTAAATCTTAAAATCACAACTCACTCAAACCATCAAGGTTCAAATTGGCAACATTCATAAAGCCCACAAAAGTTGCACTTCCCCAGTCCGAATGTCCAACAGTGAAATTCTCAACAAAGCAATCGCCATTTTGATCAGTCATTCCGTCCAGCTCAGTCACATTGGGTTTCGAATAATACTTTTTCTTTGTAAGTATTACTCCGGACTTCCGTTTAGAATCCTTGAAGATAGAGCGTTGAATATTAACAGTTTGACTACTTCGGGGTCTGACCCCAATTGGAATTTCAAACAATTCGTCTTCAGGATCAACTTCATCCAAATCTAATACTGGAGAATGACCATGTGTACAACCCGGGTGCCCGGAAGTATCCATTGGCATTTCGTCTTCACTCCAAGAGAATTCTGCTAATAAGTTTCCATTGTTTCGAAAATATCTATCTCTTCCCGCAAAGGTTCGCCTGTTACTGTCAACGCTGTGCAAATCTTTAAGACCGGAAGCGCTCAGATCCAGGGTTTTCCACGGTGTCGCCTTAAACAATCGAATTTCGTCTGCATTATTCTCGCTCTGCATGAATCGGAAATAGAGAATTATTTTTAGTTCAATTTAGTAAAAAGAACATTTCATACCTTCTGAGCTCTATCCCGTGGGTCATTATAACTTCCAAGAGCGAGTAAACCATTTGTGAATATTCTCTTGTCTACTTTCGGTGGTGGATTGTTCTTGGGAGCAATCAAATGTGACAGATTGTAATCTGTATTTTTTGAAGCGTAGCTTCGGACTGGTGGACCTCTCGGAAAAGTTCCATTCGGCGTATTCAGATTGTGATGTTCAGGATGAAGTTTGGCAGCAGCAGCGCTCATGTGCCTTGCAAATGTTGCGGGCTAGATAAGAAATAGTATTAGCAAGCAACTATTTTTTGGGAACAGTCATTCTTTTTGAAAATCAATTTTTACATCGCAATTGATTGGTGGGAGCTCCGGGTAAGGAGTACAGGCGAACACCTGAGCTGGAATATTGTGGGTTCCAGGAACCAGGAAGGTGGAAGTGGAAGTTGACAGAGGAGGGCCTCGTAGATTCGAATAAATTGGAGCTGAATGTGATAAGAATGTATCAAGTTTTCTGATAAACGTAGGAACTTGTTAAGTTTAGATAGTGTTTTCCAGAAAATCTCACAAATGCGATAACTTTGAGAGAAACGAAAAGTGACTAATTATGTATATACAGAGTAGTTCAAAACTTTTGTCGCCCATAACTGAATCTAAGGAAAAGCGTCGTATATATTTTGCAGGGCGATTGCCTTAAAAGACCCTATGAATGTCTCCAGAAAATTTTGTACGTATCAGTATTTGTGAAAGTCTTCTACGGAATGTACGAATAGTTGGTTAGGTTATGAGACACTCTGTATATCACAGATTTACATACAACGCGAATGCATAGTCTAAAAGCTGAAACTAAAATTATACACATTTTCAATAGCCTTGTATGTGAACCTGAAACGTTCATTGGGTTAATGCCAAAATTGAATCCTTGAGACTGTTGATTCGGATCCCACGGATTCCATTGATTTGGGGTCATAATTGGTTGACCAAATTGTGTAAATTGTGGCTGAGCCTGAGGCTGGGAACCTGCGAAATTTGTAGGACTCTGAGGAGACCAACATGGATTAGGCTGAACTGCAAAAGGAGTCGGAAATTGTGGTTGAGTCTGAAATGGTGAGAATTGCGGTTGTTGGGTTTGAAATGTGGAGAATTGTTGTTGAGGTTGTTGCTGAACAGCCGGAAATTGGAAAGGATTGTTAGGAGGCTGGAAGGGTGAAGTTGGGTTTGAAAATGTGAATGCCGGAGTAGCAGTTTGAGGGAAAATTGATCCTGTACTTGTATTATTGAAAAATGTCTGAGGTTGGGTTGCATTTCCGAAAGAAAATCGATTTTGAGGAGCTCCAAATCCCGGAAACATTGGAGTTTGATTCAGAGTTCCGAACGGACTTCCTGAATTTGTTCCGAAATTGAATCCACCAGTATTGACAGGAGGAAATAGACTATTAGCCTTTGTACCGAAAAGAGTGTTCGGGGTTGTATTTCCAAAAACGTTAGAAACTGTTCCGAATGGTCGAGAATTCGGGTTATTGAAAGCAGTTGGCATCGGAGTAACTGAAATAGCAGAATAAAACGGATTATCTCTTCCTTATATTAATTGGATTAATTGGAGCTAGTCAATCCTAATTCACTTCTTCAGGTTCAGTTTACCTTTCCCAGTTTGCTTTCCCTTCCGATTCATCAAATAATCCTCGCAACGAAGTTCTTCCAAAGACTCATCTTTATATTCCTTCATACATGTTATACATTGAAGCTTCATTCGGTGACCCACTACTCCGTAACCGACCGTTGGGTCAACTTCTTTGGGAGCAACAAATGTTATTGGAGTTCCGAAAGTGGATGAATTGGATGAAGCATTTGCCGTAGAGTAACGGGATGGTTGGCAAAACATTATAGCAGTTTATTCTATACAAATATAAGAAACAATGGTAAGACTTAAGCTATCGGCACCTAACCTGATTTTTTGGAAGAAATTTACGTAAAAAGTGCTCAAAATTGTACGAATCGCAAAGATTAATCACAAATAATTTTAGGTCCCGGGAATTCGGAACTTAGTTTTGTTCAAGGTGTACGTTAAATGCAGTATATCAGTTTTCTACGTGCAGTAGCGGAGTAAATGGTTTTGAACCATACTGTAGACTTCCGACTCCGATATTCCTTCTATTTGCTGAATAGACTGTTACCTTTTACTTTGTAGAGATTTGTTTTACGATTTGATCAAGAAATATTTACTAGTTCTTCAGTAATGAAGTTGTTGTGCGAAATTATTTCTGACCAAGGCTGGCTGTAAAGTTTTCGTGATATTGTGTACGTTTTTATTCGAGTTCAAAGTTTTCTGCCATGTTGGTTTGTAAAATTTAAAATTTTGAATTTGGTCTAGTTTGCAGACAAAATATATTACTGCTAACAAGCGTCGCGTCGTCACGTCATCCTTGTAACTAGTATCCAAATACATGGAAACAGAATTCGAAACTCCAGGAACGACTTTATGAAAGAAAGAAATTTTATGAAATTACTGAATTGAGGCTATATCGATATACATATACTTACAAAAATAAATACTTTCGTGGTATTGACCTCTTAAGTAAAGGTTTTCATATAGTTTCTTGTAGTGAAGCGCGATTTCGTTACCACCCTTCTCTGAAATATTCTCAATAAACTATTGACAATTTTGATTAGTACTTCAGAATTTGAAGGATGCCCTATATTTTGAGAATGAGGATTATTTGGAGAACCTACATATCAGGATTGTTTACAAGTGGACACATTTTGAAGGCAGATAATTGCGCGATTCGTTGATATCAACTAATGAAAGTGCAAGCAAATTTTATAAAATTGAGGCAGTAGTAAAACAGATGGTTTCGAATTTGTCAGATGCATAATGCGTAATTAAAGATTTAGCACACGGTCGTGATTTGATTCTGAGAATTATCCGAGCTTCCAAACATTTCAGTTTCACAGAAAACTGCATGCATGGATAGCTGGTCTATTTCACTTGTCACTTGTGTAGGGATTGTCACGTCACATAGAAGTTGGATTTCTGAAACTGATCACTAGTAAATCCTGAATCGTGACATACTGTGTGAAAAGTGTGATATATTGTGCGTTGTTACATTAACATTGTATCTCTGAGAATACCAATGATTATAGTCATTGATCCAATAAAAATGAGAAAACGTGTGAATCACGGTAATGACAAGTCGGATAACACACATCAATATTAATCAACAAAAATATCATAAAAGTATGCAAATGTAATTGTACGAATATGTCAATCCTCCGGACAAATTAATGAGAAGTATATAAACTGCACTAATTACTGATCGTTGTTTCCGCAAATGAGTTGTAAATAATATATGTCGAGAATCCTGTATTGGGGTACAAATATGAAATGAAACATTGTTAAGGCTGACGAGGAAACCACTTTTTATGCGACCCATCAAATTTCTGAAGAGAAGGTTGATCAATAGAGGCTGTCGGGATATTATGCTGATAATCACCTATCAGCACTTCAAGACAGTATTCTGCTATTACTGTAAAAATACGATGCAACAATGAAGATTGAAAAATTTATTTTATCTGACCGTGGAAACCACCGTAATCGCGACCAGAACATTTGAAATTATATACTAATCCTAAACGGTTTAACATTTTCTGATTCCTTTACACGGAAAGAAGTTTCCTTGTGAGATTTTTATTTTGACCTGCAAAGTGCAGGTGGAAACGGAACTGTGTTGGTGTTTGTAATAGGTGTGACAGGAATCCCCAAATTAATGTAGAAATGTCTCTATTTGGAAAGGGAATAAATAGCAAAGTGATGAGCTGTCAATGTTTAGTCTTAAATAAGCAAGTCCTCAACTCATTTGGTAGGTTAATTGTCATCGTCATACTCTCACTTTCCATTTTAGTAGTCACTTAGCCACAATACAGTGAAATCAAATACCCGTTCCGGCCACATCAGAAACCTCCAAGTAAGAAAACATTTATAACCAGCTCAGTCTAAATCTTGATATTAACTGGTTTGTTTCAAAATTTCAAAATCCCGATATTGTTTCGCTTCAAAATTTTAATCGAGCTTGATTTTTCTTATGCATTGACTCCAGTATGTTCAGTGCATAATTTTGAAACCCTGTTTTAACAATGTTTAATTTCAAATTAAATTTTAAAAATGAATCTCAACTCAGTCTGAATTATTTTTCGCACATTCTAAAATCATCCTGATTTACTTGTGGTAGTTCTTTTATAAATACTAAATTCAACCTGCACTGCCAACTCCTAAAACTTTGAAAAGTTTTTACATAATAATGACAGGAATGTAAACGTCTGACTGGAATGACAGTTTGCGCTAAGAGGTTAACCGCAAACTTTTTATTTCCAATTTCCATACGTTGCAGAATTTCACAATGAAAAATAACCGGATCCTCGATTCGACCACATTATTTGGGATCCTCATACTCGCTCTGATAAGTGTGACGACAGCGACATCCATCTCATCACCTGAATTTGACCTCGAGGAAGATATCCGGGAAAGAATTCTTAGCCCTACAAATACTAGTCTAGGAAATAAAACCAGTAAAATTTTGTCCGGTTCTCGTCCAGTGAACAATGGGCAACACTCTGAACGTCCACTTTATGGGAATGGTCAATATCAAGTTGACCAGTCTAGTCAAGGAAGTGGACCAGTCCAGAGTGTACAAAATCATCCATCAATCTCGAGCGTTGATATGCAACTCTTGAATGCAATGGAGAAATTAGTTGGTAGAATGGACAAATTAGACGCACGTGTCAAAACTTTGGAGAGCATCGTTTATTTTTTGACCAATAAAGAAAAACCAGAGCAAGGTACGTTCTGTTCTGTTTTATTTGTGCTCACAAGGGAATGCCCCCGATTTCGATTGGTTCTCGCAAATTCGAATATTACTTTCCAAAGAAAATATCGACATTATTGCATTACTGTAGTTTTAATCAAAGACCGTGTCGGGATACTATGCTGCTGATCCGATGAATTTGCTGGGTGGGAGAAAATCAGCACACGTACCACTTTAATCTGAGAATTCAATTAACGAAATATCTAAGGGTAGTTTTTCTATTTCGAAATCCGTTGTATTGAAGGAATCGTGTCAGCGAACTGCCGTGATATTTGAGAAATTTTTTAACGTAACATGAAGTCATTTAAAGTGTTCTGACTTATTCGATGATTTTGTAGGGAGCTGTCCGGAGCATTTTTCAAAAATTGATGGAGTCAAAGGAAAATGCTATTATGTGAGTTCGCTTGGTAAATCGTCAGCCGGTGTGTTCGATTGGAAAACAGCCGCTGGGGAATGTGGAAAAATGGGTGGGAGACTGGCGGAAATGCTCAGTTACTCTGACTTCTACAGAATCTCAAATTTTCTTACAAGATATACTGATACCAGGTAAAAATTATACTATTTTGAATTTTGTTTTGTAACCCTGAAATTAATTTGAACAATATAATTCCTCAGGAGCAATGTGGCTACCGATTTTTGGACAGGTGGTCTTAATCCTGGTCTAATTTGGATTTGGTCCGAGTCTGGACAACAAATTGATTTGGACAAAAGGTTCTGGAATGAAAATGATAACAGCAGCAATACACCCGGCTGTTTAAAACTCTCATTCTCCATTAGACTCAATACTTTCTTTTACAAGGGAGGACCCTGTTCACAAACGCAAAATTTTCTGTGTGAGGTTTTGGACAACGCTGTCGCCCGAGCTTTGGCAAATTTCGAAACAGAACTGGCCTCAGAATCAGAGGAAAATGTATAGAATGTTGGCTTTGATTTGATTGATGAAAAAATATTTATATTCATAATTACAGTAAAGCATTTTTACAATATGTGGAAAATACCAAAAATAAGCCATTGCTATTTACAGAAAAACTAAAAATTCTACACTAATTCTATCAATATTTCAATTTAGTTGTAACTAGACACTGTGGAAGAAGGTTGGCATTGTTGGGTATTCTTAATCCATATTTCTCATATTCCTTCCGTCTGTTTCTCCGCCATTAAAACTGTTGAAATTACGAATAATTTTACGAAAATTTCTCCCTCAATGTATACCACGATTTGACTCGCATTGTGTATGTAAAAATTGTGATATTTTACAGACGTTCAGGTCTAAAATAAGTTAAAATAAAAATATTGTTATTTTCCGGCACCAGGAATTGAATAATATATTAATTTCTGATACTAATAAATAGATCATTCATATCATCATCCTTAAATGTTTCATCAAATTGGACTTGTATTGTAACTGACCCCGAATTTGTTCTCATAAAAGATTTCTATTTTTGAGTATTCAAATCAGTTTATATTACCGTGTAAATGACCGAATAAACGCCCGGGTGTTAATAAAAAGGAACACCAGTCAACCCAGCGCTCATTTGAACATAATTTGACCCGCAGTTTAATCGGACCCAGGAGTTTATTCGGTCATTTACGGTATGTGCAATTTAATTCGGGTCAAAACAGACGCAACTGTTTTTCATCTTTTTTAGGACTTAATTCATTACAACATTACAAGCCACCAGTTTCAATTTCTTTTAATAATTTTGGAGATTTACTGGGTCCTGTCCAAAGATCAGAGTTAAACAATACTTAAAAGGGATTTTGGATCTTAAAATTCTGAAAACAGCTAAGGATTTCAACAAACTTTTCAATTTCAACATTTTCAACTCTTTTGAAATTTCTGTTGAGATCTGTTCCAGCGATTTCTTCTGACCCCGTCCATTTCGAAAAAACACTAGCTTGAAAAAAAATGTTGGGTTCAAATAAGGTTTGTCCATTATTGGCTGGACAATGGACACATCTCTCGTCCGTTAGAAAATTTACCAAAGTGTAGTGCATGAAACCCAACCATACATGACCACAAAGGACGCCTGAAATACTGAAATTACTGATCTGGATTCCGGAACCGGTTTATCATAATAATATTTCCTTGTACGTAAAGGGTGTTTCGGATAAAAGGAAGTGGAAGGGTGGTCATCAAAGACAATACGGGGTCCCTCGCCCTCGGTCCCTTAGAATTTTTTAGTGATTCATGAGTGATGAGTTGAACCGAGGTCAAAACTTGTCCGCTTATCTTAATTTTACCTGAAAAGTGGTTTCCCTTTCAATGTTGAAAATTGAAGGGTGTTTCGGATACAGGGTGTTCCCGAAGGTGTCAATAATTGTTTGTGCTTTCTTCGTTGTTGTGCGGTTTAATCTCATTGCCTGTAATGTATCGTAACTTGCACCAAAATTTCAACAAACAATTGATACCTTTTTCGGGAACACCCTGTAGAAGGAAGGATAGTAAAGGATCATCACGGCTGAGGTCCATCAGAATTATTTTAATGACGTGTTGATTCGTGAATGATGCGATTTATCGTGATTTTGGCGTTACGATCGTGGTGGTGACTGGTGGGATTGGATTTATTGGAACCCCTAATTTTTTTGACAGTTCTTCTAAGTTTTTTTGGCCGATAGCCAATAAGTGAAAGTCTTCAAACCACATGAAACGAACTATCCCAAGGACAAAAGTGACTTCGGATGACCCCTGGTCACTCTTTGCCCTAGGTTAAATTCTATATTTCAAGTAATGTTGCTATAAACTTATAAAAATTACCAAAAAATTTCTGGGGTTCCAATAAGTCCATTCCTACAAGAATGAAAGTGTTAGATCGCCCTTTTAAAAGGGTGTTTCGGATAAGGAAAGACCCTGAAGGACCCATTAATTTTTTTTTGTGATGCGTTGAATTGTAGAAGAGACTCGGGCGCGACCTGGTCCGTGTGAGCTGAACTTTGAGTGAGATTTGAAATTGAACGCCTGAGATTGAGGGAATAATTTGATGAGAACCCGAGTTGCGCGCAATCCCGCTCCTTCCTTTTGTATTGGTAGTAAATTTAAATGAGTCCGAGAGAGAAGAAAAACTTTTGACTTTGGAAAGAGAACAGAAACCAAAAGCATCCCAAAAAATACAACTTCTTCAAATTTTGATTTATTATAAAAAATATTAAAAATAATTATGGGGACAAAATATTATTTTTAACTATTATTATGGAGGAAGAGGACAAGGTCGTGGTGCAACTCCTTAAAAATGAGGACATTCGACACTTCTATGAAACGGAACTACGCTCCTTGGGTATGAAATCTAAATTATTTTATTTTATAGTGTATTTTATTTCTATTTTATCAAAGTACTGTCAAAAATTGTCCAAAGGGTTAAGGGGAATCTAATAAGGATGGATTTTATGGGCAAATATTTTTTATAAGGCTAAGAAGGTCAAATTTCTGTGTAGATTTTTTGCCTATTCCATTCCGCGTTTTTCCCGTTCCCCAAACAGCAAACGCGTCCATCCAATCCATATGTACTTATGTAGTATGCGGGTGCCATTACCATGTGATTTACGCATGAAACTGATCAATTTTTTATTTTTGTAGAAAACTCAAGAAAGTGTTCAATTTATAACAAGACGAGTCAGTTGAATTTTACTGAACATAAAAATAACTTGAAAACGAAAATTTTAGTCTATATGTTCGCCAAATTCAAATTGGTGTTTCACTAATAAATTGTGAATTGTTAGTATCGAATTATCAATTTACGTGTAAAATTAATATTAATAAAACTTCATTTTCTGAGAACGAAATAAATGAATATGTTAATTGTATAAAAAGTTTAAAACGCAATATTGAATTTGTGGATAGCAAAGATTCATTCAAAATCACAATTTCCAAGTTGGACTTTTTTGAAGATAAATTATTGGTAACGACTTCACATGAAACTGCCTAAAGAATTTCTTGAGACAGAAGTAGAAATAATGCTACAGCAATAAATTAGACTAAACTTTTTTGGAACCCATAATTGAAATTTAGCTTCTTTTTCAGTTTCAATTTTTTTAGAGCAGTCGTAATTCTTGGTATAATATTCCTATACTTTCATTTAGAGTGGACATTGGTAGAAATGACAAGCTCATAGCTCATTGTAAAACAAAAATATACCTATATATTTTAATTAGTTGATATAATGATATTTTCAAAGCCACTATTTCAGTTTTATTTATGTGATTTTCCTTTTTGGGAAAGTAGACTACGATTTTGGTTGGTAACGATTTACAAATATAGAAAGCGACGATAAGTCATCCAATACGTTTTTCTCGATACTGATACTGCCCACATTAATTTCAAATCTGGGTTTTGGTCTGACGTCGATATAAGTACATAGGTTTAGATCATTTGTGAAAACCTGGGGAAATGAATTATAATTTGGACCAGTGAGTGGGAAATTATTTTTGTAGTCAGTGTTTAATAAAAAAAAAAACGGTAATGATAATATCGAACGTTTTGTACTTTTCAAACCACACTTGGACTTCAAAATTAGAAGATACTACAGTACATACTGCGAATTTTGAGTTTGTGACTGTTTCCAATTTCGAACTTTAGCACAATAACGCCGCAGACGTGTAACACTTCTAACGTCTACGGCTTTATTGTGCTTAGGTTGGAAATCGAGTAAATAACTAAGGTCTAGCTTGTACTCACAACTGACGTGTAATCTGAATATATAATACCTATTCCATCGAATTACGCCCTGTAAAACTAAAAAAAAGTTTGTTTTGATTGTTAACTGTGATTTTAAAGAATTGTACAACACAACTATAAATGCTAACACTTGTTTCGACTACTCACAGAATTGGCCGCTTTTTCTGTTGTACTGTCGGCACTGAGAGCCCAAGGTGGGCTAACCGAGAAAAGGAAGGAAACAATTGGGGCAATCAAAATTGCACTCAACATATCCGATGAAAGACACCGGGCTGAAATTCGTAGGGTGGCTGCTGATGAAAGACTTTGTCGAATTGCGGAAAGGTAAATATTTTAGTTGTCTTGCTATGTACTTGCTTGCTGTTCCATTTCAAACTGTTACTGTGTAATTTCTTGAAAATAATCCTTTCAAATTGCACCTTCACCTTCAGATGTACTGAATATAGTTTAGCCTTACTTCAACAATTTTAATAAAACCGAGACTAAACTAAAGCTGTGATCGTGGTGACGGTAAAATAGTTTCATATTTATGGACAAATGGCGACCGCTGGTAGAGATTATAATACACTTGAAGAAAAATTTTTGCTCAGAGATCCCTGTTCGGACGGACCCATTGTCGCTTTTCATTACCTACACCACGGTCTCCCGCTCTATCCAGTCCGAACTCAACGGGCAAACACCTCATTCACATTCCACGTTCCACTTTGTTCCAAACGGAAGTGTTGCAATTGCAATTTGGATTTGAGTATATTTATGTGAGAACCCACTATTTAAATCACATTAAAATGCTAATTACAGGGTGGTGGGTGACTCGGGATGTCTGGACTGGAATACCGCTGGTTACAATGAGTACCCTCTTTTTCCACATTTCCTACAATATCCAGCTGGCAGTAGGAAACGTCGTTCAGTCGCAGTGGCCCCAAGAACCCCAGCCACAAGAGCAACACCTGCTGCTGTCAAGGTGGAGGAAATATCTGAACCCCCATCTCCGGACATGATTGAAGAGCCATATGATCCTGAAATGGACGGTGACTATAATATTATCAAAAACGGGTGTTCCTCCAGTTCGGAAGAATCTGAACCTGAAATAGTGACCGCTGAGCGTGTTGACCGAGATGGGAGTGACACAGAAGAACTAAAAGTAGCAAATGCGAGAGCCGCTGTTCTTGCAGCTGCAATTGCACGGAGAAAGAAAAAGAAAGGTACACTTTCTCCCAAGATAAGAAATAATCAGACCTCACCCGATATCACAGCAGGGAGCCACAGCCACGACGAATCATATAGTCCTGCCAAAATCAGAAAACCTTATGTATCTCCCATACTGGCAAGAGGTCGGAAAAGAAAATTCGCCCCTCCCGTAAAAGCAGTGGGGAGAAAAATTTCAAGTATACCTGACGGCCATGTTTTAAATTCCTCAACTTCACCAGAGTCTTCTTATGCATCAATTTCGGCTTTAGCTTCCAAACTTGGAATTTCTCGTGGGCCAGGTCGAGGTCGAGGAGCCAAGATGGTCTCGACAAGGGGTTCAGGGAGAGGGCGAGGTAGAGGTCGTAAATTACCATTGTCGCCACGAACAAAACAAATTACAAAAATTGGAGAGCCAGGTGACCCTGTTTCGGGAGACACAGAAATGGAGGTAGAAGAAAATCAAACCCCGAAGCAACGAAAGATCAAGCCACCTAAAGAGGGAAAACCAAAAAAAGAAGTTGTTCGTCGAAAGAAAAAGAAAATGAACGAGGAGAATACAGGAGGAGAAATTAATATGGACGGGAGTGACGATCATTATCGTGAGCCTCAGATAGGCGCCATAATCGACAGGGGCGCTGGCGCCCAAAGGAGTAGCTTCGATGACATGGGAATTGACATTAATCTACAGTGTCACGAGAGTATAAGTTCACCAAATCCACAGCCCACAATGAATGATGATGACTCTTCATCATTGGTTAATAATAACTTAGAGCATTTTGGAAATTATGAGGCAGATTCTCGCTCGGGTAGTTACGCGGGCGGTTCAGCACAAAGACAAGTACCACCGATTCCTCCAGTTCCTGTGAAGCCACCGAGAGCAAGGGCGAAGTCCGAAGTTCCTGCCAAAATGAGACATAAAGCTAGCAAACATTTGTTTAATCATGATGATACCAATCGTCAACCAAATTTCCAACAATCAGAAACCTCATATAGGTCTTATAATAATACTCCATTAATTTATGCACCCCCAATAAATTCCGTAAGCCCATTTGCTAATAACTTCTACAATGAAATGCAAATGCCAATACCACCACCAGGAGTTAACCCCCCTGTAGGAATCCGACCTCGAATTAATCCAAGCACTTCATCCAATTCAAATTTTGGTTACAGCACTGGTATTTTTCCTACCAGTATACAGCTCGCAAGATCACCGAGTCGAAATCCACTTCCCACACCTATTTTTAGTACAACACTCAATGCCAATAGTTTACACAAGAAAAGAACTCAAGTCCTTCTCCCTTCAACGTATGGAGCCCAAGGGGTTGTACCACCTGGGGACGTAGGAATTGACGGAGTCTCAACAACAGCGTCCTCTTTAGCTGTCGCAGCCAGAAATAGATCAACTTTATTTGACACCCAAAGGCAAAGTCTGGGACTTGGACTCAATTCCGTCCGACCCACTGGGTTGACACCAGGAGTACCAGTTCAAAGAAAAGCTCAGCCGCATATATTGTCCTCCTCAAAACACCACAGAGCTTTACCGACACCCCCACCCGTAGTTTTTACTTCAACAACACCCCCCTCAACCCCAGGCGTGACAAATAATATGACGTTCAACCAATCTGTTGCCACGTCTTGTGTGGAAGTAGGATCGCTTCCACAGGGGATCACAACAACGGCAAATACAATCCCGGTTGTGTCAGCGACGACTAATTTAGTGCAAGTGCATACTGGAAATTGTGGAAATGAAAATCCATCGTCTACTGCTCCAACACCAGTACAAAATATACAGACGAGTATACAAAATTTCCAGACAGCAAATCTTGGGACGACTGGGATTGCAGTGTCCAACAGTACTGTTCTTACTGGGTTACCAGCAGGACTTAATGTAAATGTAGTAAGATCACAGGGTGGTCAAAATATAATATTTGTCCAGAAGTCGTCAGCGCCGATAGGGGGATCGCCTGGCACGATGCCAGTTGTTTCACAGATTAATCAAGGGACCACGTTACCTCCTGGCAATACTCCTGTGGTAAGTCTTAAATATTTCCAGGATAACAATGAAATTTAATTTACGGATAAAAGTTCACTGCTAATATTTTTTATCTTAATGATTACAGCAACTTCCAGGCAGAAATACTTCCAGGGCTGTCATTCTTCGAAGGGGAAATATATCTCGACCTGTAAGTTAGACGAAAACCTTACCTGTAAAATATAATTTTTTTTTCAATTCGATCGTAATATTTCGTATTAACATAGTAAACGCTATAGTGAACTCTACTATTTTTTTTATAACTCGACAATTGATAGTCAGTTAGAATTGATTATAATAATGTATATCTTATTATAAGTATGGTTAGAACTTATTTCTTAGTGCTTCCTAAAGATAATTCTAGGAAATCCGGTGCTGAAATAGTGGAATCTAAATCTCATCATTTCCGAATGTTTAGCAGAATTTCTGTCAACTTTTGTCCTTTTTAATTTCATAATATTCATAATAATTTATTTTCATTGAATAGGGAAGCGTAATGTTTGTGGATGTTCAAAAGAACCAACTTTTGGGACAAGGCCAAGTCCCACAACTTCTTCAAACGGCACGACTCATCACTAGTAAGTTATTTCTATTCTCTACTATTAATCTACTCAAATTTTACATTGATGGTAGGAAAAGGTCGTTGGGTCGTCGAACGAATCTTTTTTTGCGCAAATGTTTTCTTATTTCATTCGCCATAAATATGCTTCCTTGTAAGCTTAATTCGATAATCTTAGCTGTAGTAGTTACCTGTTGCCTCAGAAGTGATAATACAAATATCGTGGATTAACGAAAAACGTATTACTCTAGCCACAGCTAAATTTAATTGCTTTAATTGCAGTTATATTTAATTCCCAACAAATCCACGAATTACAGGGCGTGCACGGATTTTCGAAATTTTCAGTTCCGACATTTCAATCTTTCTACAGTGTAAAGGTCGAATTGACTTAAACGAAATTCTGCATAATAATAGGTTCATCGGATCTAACAATGCTCAATATGCCCACGATCGTTGCGTCTTCAGCGGGTACGGTGAATATGACTGGACGAAAATTGGTGCAAACTTCAGCTGGAACTGTTACAGCAGATATGCTTCACTACACTACCATGTCACCGTCAAAAATGAGTGCTGTCATTGACGCATCTCTGTTAAAACCGTCTGCACAGTTTCGGACTGTACAGCAACAACAGTTGTCACAGACGAAAGGGGTTCAAGTATTGACGGCCCACGCACCAACTTCAGTGTATGTGAATCAGGATAACTCGACTTTGCCAATAAATTATGTAACAAAATTACCAACTGCAATCCCAGCATTGCGACCAATCATTACCGCCACGGCCCAGCAACTCCAAAGCATTCCGAGCTCAATTTTAGTATCAGCGCCTCAAGGTAGGTAATTCAATCCAGCGAAATTATTTTGTACATTTCTGATTCGTTATTTTGATTCCCACCAATTATAATGAAAGTTTTTGAAACTATTACTCCGAAAACTCGACTTCATTTATCATCGGTTAACAAGGGTCCGCAAATGCTGTTCAATACTAATTTATTTCATAGCGCCCAAGAATTCATTTGCCGAAGATTTTCCTAAAAAATTATCTGCAACAACCTAAGTCGATTTTTCTGGTTAAGTCCTTCACAAACACCGTAACATGAGTCCAGTGCCTAATAAAAAAAAGAAGTACACTGTTGATTTGTCCAAAATTTAGTCAAAATCCCAGCAACACCGATAAGACAAGAACCATGTAATTCTTTATTTGTTTTGCTTCGTTTGAATGTAATGTTAATTTGTATTGACTATTAGGAACTGAACATCCAAACGTCTCTCCCTCCATGAATTTAGTCCAATTTGAAAATGACATCATACATGAAGAGGAAGTAAATACTTCGGCTTTCATAGAGTATAGTTCCCCACGCAGCAATAATGTGTCCAAACCATGTACCTCTGACCCACCCACACCAAATAATAATAATTGGAACCTGATGAATACACCGAGTGGGTCAAGCTCGACTGACACGGCGAGTGAGAGTGAAAGTTTTACCTCCCCAAATCAAAGTCGAATTGTAAAGCCAGGTCTTCAATACACCACTGCACCTCCGAGACATGATGATGGGATCCCTAGGCATAGTTTGGCGGGGATGACAATCCATGAATCACTGTCGGACTCTACTGATATTTTTCAGACTGCTTTGAAGTCTTCTGGGATTGATTTCACGCCGATGAGCATGAACGCAAGTAGAGCTGTCGACGGTAAATTTTGAAGTCATCATCGACTTTCTAATATTTTTTTTTCTAGGTTATCAGTCGGTGTGTGCTTTTAGTTTCACGTTTTTTTCATTTTGACGAGAGAATACTTTCTTGTAAACTTTTATCAACAGCTTGATATATTCAGAACTCTTTGGGTTGGCTTTGGCTTAACTTTCAAGAATCGATTTTCATATCTGAGAACTTTCTCTTGCTTTTATATCAGGTGTTAGGCTTCCGGACTAGCTGGACCACCAGATCTGAGTTGAGAACTAGACTCATCTGTGTAGCAGGAAGTTTATAATTTTTGTACGAAGATAGCTGAGGTAAAGGGAATCACAATAATTATAAATTACTCAGAGATGGCTTCCCTCCAAAGAATCTCAATTCGCATGGACGGCTCAAATCTAAACCGTAGTGAAGCTTAAATTATTTTATAATAAACTGACAGATTGAATTTGAAAATGCAATTCCAGTTTTTGTTGTTCTTCGTACTTCCATTCAGTATAAATGACCCAGCAAATAATTTGTGCCTCCGAAAAAGTCGAGTTAGTAAGGTTTGCAAATTATAGGTAATGCTGACTCTCCTTGATGTTTATTAAGCTGGCTGAACGTTGATTCGAAATTAAAAATGATTAAAAATTGAACATCATTATTATTATAACTTTTCATTTTTCTTGCAGACCAAATCGCTGAAAGTACAAATAACCCTACATCTAAATCAGAGTCTCACCATTCAACCATGCAACTCATCGTCACTTCCGATTCATCTAAACCAGGTATTATTACAAACTTTATATAGAACTGTATAGACTTTCGTTTTGTGCGTCCAACTTTTCCTCACACACTCGCACACACATTACAAAAACGTACTCAAGCAAATCATTCCTGTATGCTGTGTTTTTGCAGTTAAATGGAGCGAATAAGTTCTCAGAAGTACGACTTTCCATAGGACTGAGGCTGATGATTTAGAACCACCGAATCAAACCAAATGAAACAGTGAAGAGTGGTTGTCAAATGTGGTTTAGTTCAATCGATTTTATGGTTTTGGATTGGGATTATGGAGGTTGTGGATAGCTCATCGAATTCCGTAAATGTGGGATGGACAATCGGTACGTTTTGGAAAATGGACGGACTCAAAATAATATTTATTTTAACATTTAAATCCTAGACCATTTCGAGTATACAGAAATTAAAAATTAAATATTTAGGGTATATAGGGTAGCCAGCAATGACCTCAAGGGGAAGTTCACATTTATTTGCGCATTTTTAAGTCACGGAATTTTAAAGTTTGACGTAATGAATATAAGTTTCAAGATGGTAGGGGATATGGAACTGGGAAATGTGTCCCACTTTTAAATTAAAAGCATTTTCATTTAGTAGAACAATATTAAAATTAAATTAATTCTAAGAGACTTTTGATAGAACTCAATCTCGGTGCACAGAATATTATGTAAGTGATTGCATGTTGTAAATAGTTATACCAGATATAAAATATATTGCCCTCTAAATATGTGTGATCGAATAACTGCGCATTAATTAATTGTATTCAATTTAAGGGTATATTACGAAGTGGTTATATTATTTGCATGGATTATTGAATTATTTTAAAATTCGTAATATAATGTATAGTTTCTGTACCAATCATCCCGGAGGGATTGGGTAGTAATTAAGAAATTTAATAGATCGTTAATTGTGGGTCGTGAGTATCACGTGCATTTTTGGATTAGTATATGTATGTACCTAATACTCTATGCATTTTGAGTGGTACAAAATTTTCCACTTTAGATATTAAATATTTAAATTATGCAAGAAATAAATGTTGAGATGTGTAGTGTAATGACTGTAAAATGTACTCAGGGTGGGTCATGACATCTACGTTTGTCCGTACAGTAGGTTTGGAAAATTGGTAGAATAATCTGAGGCGAAAATCACCTGTAAAGGTTTCGGATTTACAACGGAAAAATATCGTCTGTAACCAAACGAGAATTCGGAAAATGCAGTTAAGATTTGTTTAGTCCTTGGCCGGGGAAAAATCCAAATACTGGCAACAATAACAAAAATGCTTCAGAACGATGTTTGGCTTAATGAGTAGAATTTCTTGCCGTGGTCCAAATTAAGGCTAGGCTATAGTATTGCACCGACTTCACAGAGGAATATTTTTTAGAATTCGAATCGAAGATATTTTTGTTGAAATTTCGCCTTTCATTACTTTTTCAAAATATTCTCACTACACATTTTAGCGAATCAGTTATGTCCTCTGAAAATATTAAAGAGGTGGTATATTCTCGGAAAGTGTCCTTACTACCTTTTACAATACATTAGAGCATGGGATAACTGAATCGTTTTGAATTTGTGCAGACAAATCTTGAAAGGATAACGGAGTGGCGCATATTCGAAGAAAATCATCCCGATTGTTAATAATTTTGAAATGTTTATTTGAGAGGTCAGTGGAGATTTAAGTTTACCTGTCCTTAATTTGTAACCCGGTCAAGTCTAAAAATAATTTTCAAATACAGATTAGAACGTCAAAATTTTGTAAGGGTGATTTCTCCTGTTTCTGGACAAGAGTCCTGTGAACGACAATATTCTGGGTACAACACATTTATAAGCTCAAGATTTATTCTTCCGGCAATTCAGGCTTCAGTTGATTCGACTGGATGTTATGACCCACAATATTGGAAAAATAGTATTAACATTACTGCATTGTGAATGAGAAGACATGCTGAATTCCAAATTAATAAATATGTCATAAACATTAATTAATTGTGAAGCGTTATTTTTATTTTGAGAGTTCGTTAGGTCGGTGATAGAAGTTAAGTTACTGGTGAGCGAACGATTTCAAGTATATTTTTTATGGTCGAAGTCAACTAATAACCTCGACACACGTTTTTGGTTTGACGTTTTTCATTTGACATCAATGTTGAGAGGTGCTCATTAGATGCATTCGCCGGAAACAGCATGCATTTTAACCCACGATTTCATTTTTTTCTCAGGATTTTTTAAACAACTTTTCAAAGATATGCCAAAAAAATTACTTGAGTTGTGCTGAGGAATTTTGACGAAAACCCACTCAGAGGTTGCCAATGCATTGAGAAAATCGGGTATCGGGTTTAGGTCCTCCTGGTACGCATGTAATGACTTTCGCTTGTTGTAACCTTTGTATAATAGTATGGAGGCAGAATCCAGAATTCTCTGATAACTTTCTTTTTAAGAAATGATATTTTGTCTCTTAAAGAAAGCATTGATTGCAGAACTGAAAAATGCATAATTCTGTAAAGAATCTGATTCATATATTTTAAATTTCGAATAAGTAACTGACCCTGAAGTTCGACTCGAAGCTGAAGCTGGCAAAGGTCAACCTAAAGAGATAAACCGGCTGAAGAAAGATATTTATGACCCTTACCGATTGGACTTCTGCTGGAAGGTAGAGACACTATAACCTCCTTATTGAAGATTTCCGTGAGAAATTTTATTTAGAGGCGGGCTGCTCGAGGTTTTCACGAGGGGTGTGTAAAGCAAATTTTTTTTTCGGTTTCTTTCAATTACAACTATTTCATACCGGTACATACCTTCTATTTATTCAAATTTTTAGTTGGTACTAGGGTATGCACCGGTATATACCGCATTTACTCAATGTTAAACAACGAAAAATCGGCCTTGGGCCGATTTATCGTTGTTCAAAATAGGGCTTTTTCTCCAGGGGATATGTACCGCGGCTTTTGGCCGCGGGGTGTACGTACCGGGCCGTGCGCGGGTAGCTGCCCCTTATTATTGCATTCTTAAATCTTACAAATTAATCTCTACAATTCGTCATCTTGACATTAAAATCCTGAAACTATTTATTTAACCTTCAGCAGCTTTGTAAAAATATTTTTGTAACGTAACGTATACTGATTCGAAATGCTAAGGTTAATGTAACGTGAGTGATTATCGTTAAAAAATTGTAATTTTTTCTTAGTTATAATTTTGGTTCAACTAATTTTCTGACAAAACTTTGACGCATAAAGTCATTTTCACTTCATAGTCATCCAATGTGATCCCTCGAGGGTATTTACAGTACAATGATATTTATTATGCAATAATTATTCTGTTAATCGCTTCTATCTGCATGGAACAACTTGTGGCACAGAATTAATTTGACAGGCATTCTATATTGTGGGTAAATATTGGTTTAATTAATTACTTTCACAGGAGCCAGTCGTTCTGATATGTTTTGTCATTCGTAATTACTCCAGAATATCAAAACGTCACTTGCTGTCCACACAATTCATGAATCATGTCGTGTTGTCATTGCACTTTCACTAAACACTAACCTTGCAGCCAAACGTTAAAGGATTTCGATGGATTCTGAATATTCATGAAGAAAGTTGAAATTCCGGTGAGGTAGGGATGTTCTTTCTAGATTGGCATTTCCAAATGAAACTGATGATGGATTAAATAGAAGACTTAGACGGCGGCATAGATATGGATTAATTAGCTCGAGTGACACTATGTAGAATTGATTTTGAGTTTCGAGTCCAGGCAGAATCCATCCAAAATTACTCGGATTTTCTTCGGTTCCAAGTTCCAACTTGTCAAACAATTGGGTTGTTCGGTTCACCCCTTTGATTAATGCAGCAACCAGGGCAGTGGAGGCAACAAGCAAAGATAGAAATCCCGAATACAAGTAGAACAATTATGCCAGCAGAAATTATCGGCACCCAACTAGAAAATTAAATTAGATCAATGAATTCCTTAGTTTAGTCTGCTATGCACAAAAGAAGGAAAGTGTGGCATGATTCGTACATAGGAAGTCTGATATTCTTGCATTTCGGGAAACGAACAATTACTTTAGATCGAGATTGTATGTGAGGTTCAATTCGGATAAGGAAACCCGAAGTTGTTAGGTTTAATTTAAATTTGTATAATAAACCCTATACGACAGATTTACCCGAAAGTGAACGACTACTCAGTCGAAACAAACTCCTGAAAATCAGTGCAGATGAAATTAGCTAGCTTCCCGTGTACAGAAGTGACAATCATTCCTAAAATTAGTTTCATGTCAATATCTATTGTGCTGTGTATTTTATTTAAACAGGAGATTCAATTAACGCAGAAATTAAGCATTGGTTAACCAAAGCCGGGTTCGAATACAACACTAGGTCTGAAAATCAATCAGGTCAACAAGTTCATACAAAGACGTTCGGGCACTGAGCTTATAATCTGTCATTTACGGTAACGGAGCCCATCTGTGTAAACTAAGCCATAATACTACAATTTGATTCCTGACTTACTCAGTGTCACCAGTGAAATTAATTTGGAAGTAGGTCATTCCAAGTTAAATTAATTAGGAATCAAGTGTCAATGTTAAACCGAAATTGATTTTCTTATGAATAATAGTACGGGGATGTCAGGCCAGTCCTTAACGATTAATTTTGTTGTGAATTCAGGGGAGAAGTGTTGTACTAACTAATCTGAAGAAAATTATTTGGTCATCGACTAGTTATATCGAGATTCAGAATGTAGTAATACCCTTTTACGGAAGCGAAATACTTTATTTGACAGGATTTGAGCCAAATAGAGGAGGACACATCAAACGAAATGGAAGTCCTACGGTTACAATTTTCTACTCTTAACGTACATCAAAGTTGAATTTTGAGTTAGTGATTTTATATGTATAGTCATCCGTACAATAATATTATTTGATTCTGACGGAAAATACTTGCTGAGTTATTTGGACAATTTATCTGAAACTAACTACCTGTGAAGTGGTTTCCAACCAGAAGGAAATTCGTAAGTAGTTGGAGTTGCTCAGGTTCGATGAACCAATCAAATGGGATAGTACGAGTGCTCATGAGGTCTCGAAATTGATTTCATTTATTGTACATAATATCCCTATTATAAAAGGGATGCCATGAAAAGAGGAAAGTCCACTTGCGTCGCTACAGAATCCCAATTTGGGAGTGACATTTAATCCTTCGCCCTCGGCCTTGTGGAAAAACCTGATTTGAAATAGAAAGACTTTTCCCGTTTACTTTCTCCATATGGAAAGATTAAAGCCGGTAGTCCCTTTTCCAACTAAAATTGTATATTCTGTCTATATGTTACGGACAACAAGTACAGTTTCATTATTTTTGTTTTCTAATCATTGTGATTACAACACATAATTTTTTTTGCTTCGTTATGGGTTTATTACGAAATATCTCCATCGAAATCTTTGTATCCCCGAACTTCTCAACTCAGAAATGAATTAGTTTTTAGATTCCACAATTCTGTAATACCCAGGGAATTATACGCGTATGTCCAATAACACATCGACTCAAGCATGTCGGTATTGTTTAGGTTAATAAACAGTCGCGACTGGGTGACAGCCCGTGGAATTGGATAGTGGTTCAGGGGTTGTAGAGAGTAGATGAGACGG
>JAQGCA010000390.1:0-29376 GCA_034698945.1 Protaphorura quadriocellata
ATTACTTGTGCTAACTAACTCCTTAAAAAGACTATTACAGCGTTTATTTCCCAGAAGAAAGTCTCGAGTAAAATCGTTCCTGCAAGTCACAGTGCACGAACATCTAACATTCTTTCGGATTGTTCTTGTAATTCAGAATATTAGAAAAACTGTCGGCTATTACTTGCCAAATTGTCGTGTCAGTAAAATTGTTAAGACGGAGGATTCTGAGCATTAAAAATGAGTCTTAGTTTACACGTTGCGAGCAAAAGCTTTTTCCATTTAATTGTGATATTAGCCATAGACATCCAATCCTTTGTGTGTTTTAATTTGTCAATTAATCGGGAGTATTTATTTCGGAAGACAAATTCACGAGCATACAAAATCGTCCTATGTAGATAACGGAGTACACGAGTATGAGCAATTATTCATGAGTATTATTCCTTTGGTGAGTATTCCCCGGTGAATGGGGAAAAAATGAAAAAGTAGTGAAACTTTTACCAACCTTTCTAGCTGGTGGTGGTTGCATCTTTCTTATCCTGTGATTTTAAATGTCCAGATACCGGAAGGCAAAGTGTGAGATGAAGCGCTGGAATAATGATATTACGGGATGCAGATGCTTATAGTAGTAGTAGAATGTGGCAGTAGGTGTGTCCGAATATTTGTGGCTTAGAAAAGGAGCATGAGTGCTCTTGTACACTTGTGCTTGTACTTTCACCGTAGAAAACTAGAAGAAAGTGTGAAGGATCCGCTTTGTATTGTTGAATAAATTGATTAGTCCAAGTCCAAGAGACTTTTCCTTTTAATTCCCACCCACACAATGAAATGGAAATTAATGATATTTTTTGCAGGTGGGACTTGTGAGAGAGTTAAAGGTTTCACCCATTTTGTGGAGGAACCTAGTAAGACTGAGAGTCAAATCTGAATCCGAGTTTCGGTATATTGATTTCACCCGACCCAAGAAAACTTTGTGCGGGTGAGTACGCATGACGAGGTTCAATGAAAGGAAAGGATTCTTCTTTCTCGGGAACTGCAAATTCCCAATACTTTCTACGATAGAAAGTACTCCGTCGGACCTACCCGGCTTTTTTTCTTTCCCCCTCTTCATCCCATTTTTATGTTACCGTAAAAACCCAAAGTCAAGGAAAACTAGCTTTCGCTAGTAAAATCCTTGTGTAAAAGTTCAGACTGAACCTAACTTAACCTAACATGAACTGATATTATCCCTATCAGGAGTAAATGCCAGACTCCGTTTGGCGGACTTCTCGGAATTTCCACATAATTTTGGGTGTTCCGTGACTTCGGGTTTTAGCGGTAACATGGATAACAACTTTCCGTTCTTTTAATAAAATATGTGCGTGGTGTAATGCATTCCAGTGAAGAGTGAACGTGAGAATAAGATTCAAGTAGAACCCTATGCTCCCGCATTCTCATTATGCTCTCTACTACAAACTCAACACAATAAAAAAGAATCCTCATTGTGGACTTTCTCCAGTTTGATTAATTGCAGATAATATCAAAATCAACCTTTTGAATCCGACCTTTCCAAAAATATAACTATAATAAAAGGCAAATCGATTTGTATACGGATTCAACCTGGGATATTATTAAACAATCAACTGCCTATACTGCTGTGTAAATTGTAGACACTAATGAACACTGATAATGAACAGTAGCACAGATTCAGATGTTTGTTTATTGTTAGATTAGCATACCTGTCAGCTCGTCCCTTGCGTTTCGCTGTGCTTTGGTTTAATTCCTCGGACTCGCACTGACTTTCGTTGCTTTAAATAGGTTTATTTTCCGCTGGCTTTTCCTGCTCCTAGGCTTTCTTGCACGATTTTTTAATGATTTGAACCGGAAAAATAATAGCAATATCACATCAGCTGTCACAGATATTTTATTAATGCTATGTTTACCTAGTCTACTCGTGATCGGAAATTACTTTAAATTTTGAAATGACCAGCAGGATAGAATTGAGCGATCCTTGTGAAAACGACTTCCTCTTTCCAACGCCGTTTTAATATAAATGTGTACTAATTAATGTTTCATCTAATGCAATGTAATTGTGTATTCCCCATCCGTGGTAATCAATGTCATATAAGACAAGGGTTTAAGACTATTCCTGAAGTTACCAATTCAATTTATGTATTTATTATTAAACTTTTGAATAAATAAAGGGCGGCGGTGAACTGTAATTAATACGTTGTCTGGAAAGTGCGATGTTCGGCCAAAAATATAGATACCAAAATCTCAAAGCAAACATCTGAACAAGATACATTTTCTATACTACGGAAGTATAGTGCGAAAGCCCAAGGTTATTTTACGTCGAGACTTATGGTGTGCAAATTTTTGCAGCAAAATTATGGGAAGAAACAAATTCAAAAGCCGGCATGAAAAATTTATAATAGGGATTTGAAAGGGCATGTACGTTGTGCGGAATGTGTCACTCTGTAGAGTAGAATAGATTAGACTTTCTCTCTCGTTTCGTTCTTCTCCAGGACAAGAGAAAATGAATTTGAGTCTATAAATACACTTTTGGTTTTTCCTTTGATCTGTTGATGCGAACCGTTATTCGTGTGTACTTCATGTAAACAAACATCAAATCAGTGACACACACAAGAACTGAACTGAGTCCAATGAGACAACGCAACAAAGTCAATTTCCAACAAGTTCCGTCTTTCATTTCATCTTTCCTTCACCCATAAAATATATTTACTCAAGTGCAAACTTTCACGTTCACATTATTATTGTTCCCGAGCAAAGAGCATACACATGCGGACATCTACTAATTTCGTTTAACCCTTCGGGGACTATCACAAATATTTTAATCTAAACCTCTTCCAAGCTCTATACTTTTAATTAACCGAGTGTTCATTCTGTGGCCCATCAATTTTATAAGTAGGGTATACAGGGTGGTCCATAACCTTGAGTCCTCCAAAATGCAGCTAAACCTAAAGGGTTACTGAGAAGAATTTGTCTCGGTTTCAGCTAGCATGCTACCCAACCCTGATGTAACGCGTGGGCCGGTGCGCAACAATTAAATCTGGAAATATGTCCGAATTTTATTTAGGATAAACCTGGCATCCGATTTGTTAGTCCAACTTAAGGGGCGTTGAGAAACTTTTGCATAAAAATACATGATCTGTCCTTATCTCTGCTGGGTTGTATAATTTAGTATCGCAAGTGCGGGTTTCATGGTCTAGATAATCTAGAGTTCTAAAATTCTTCAAATACATTAATTGAAATGGTTTTTGTAAAAATATTAGAAAATGTTCCAAGTGTCGCAGGAACCGGCTAGTGTTCTTATTGTATGCCGTGATAATACTAATTTCTTCGACCTACTTTCTCCAGAAGGTAACCAATCACTATTTTTCTTTGCTTCACGTTGACAGGCAAATGCTTTCAAAAATTTGTGAGATTATTTTGTAGGTTTTTCGTGAAGTCAGTGCTTCCAGCAAGTCATCTCAACTGAAGTTTTGAAAGAAATAACATTATTTTATTTATTGTCCAGTAGATTTTTAAACATTCCGTTTCAAGTCCAGTATTGTGTCACAATTTAAGAAAAACGATGCCTTGAAATTGTAGTAATATAGAAAGCATTAAAATAGTTGCTATATTTTCATTCTTCTTTCTCTTTATCTTTTAAAACACTTTAGAACTAATTTCCCTTCAATGCATCGAGGATCAAAATATTAAATAGAACCCATCCCCTGTTACAATTCGTCCATTTCGAGAGCCTTCCTGAAGTCCCTTTTCGGTTTTCCTTCTTTTCTCAATCCCTCTTCTTTTTATTCTGATTGACTCCCGTTTTCTTCTTCTCGCATCATCAAGCTTCTTTAATAGTTCAATTCTATTTGCTGAAGTCTTTATTTTACGGGTTTTCGGTTCACTTTTCGAGGTTTTTTTATTTTTTTGGTCGAGTCTCCTATTCCTTCTTCTTTCACATTTTATTAGCCGTTGTTGGTTCTGTTCAGCACTTTCCACTTCTAGTAATAAAAGCAATTATAATGTCAGTTTAACTAGAATTCAAACTTCGAAAACTATTGGAATTCATCCAAACATTTCTATATCCTCAAATAATCCAAGGGAAAACCGTTAACTGTCACTAAGTCAAAAACTGTCAGCTTATCAAACCGACACTGAAATAACTTTCTTCGAACGTTACTCTCTGAAACGGCACTATGCTTCCAGTCACCTCATTTGAAGTAATTCAAAAAAATAAGTAGTTTCAATTCTTGGGTGATATTTTCAAGAAATTCGAAAACTAGGGAATACATTTCAAGCACAAATCCATCGCAGCATTTCAAACCTATTAAGACT
Source organism: Protaphorura quadriocellata (assembly GCA_034698945.1). Taxonomy (NCBI): domain Eukaryota; kingdom Metazoa; phylum Arthropoda; class Collembola; order Poduromorpha; family Onychiuridae; genus Protaphorura; species Protaphorura quadriocellata. The sequence goes on from JAQGCA010000390.1 coordinate 4,303, forward strand.
TAGAGGAAAGAACCTGGAGTAGAACTAAATGTGTATTTTGCCCTAAATAGAAACTATTTCGCATATGGTTTAGATAAAACTTTTCTAGACGTGCCTGGAAACTGTCAAAGCTCAGGTTACTTGTTACAATAATATTTCTACTCAGCTTTCTGTACGGATACTTCTGGCCTGGCGTGTAGTAAAAAAATAGTAATCTGACCCATCTGAGGTTTAAAGGATTTTTGGACAATAACTGAAAATCTAGGAACCGTGCAACCGTGTACAAAGTAGTGAATTCACTTAAGTGGGTTGAAAGTAGAACAGAATGTGTGTACACAATGCGTAGATTTCGTATCATTATCCAAAAATCATCATCATACCGAAATAATTCTCCAATTAATGTGACCGCTACACTACTTGTGAGAGTGACAGAAATTGTGGAAAAAGCCAAAGGTTTTAAAACTTGTATTTCAGAAAACACCGAAATTGGTTTTATTCATAATGCCGGAGTTTGGGGGTTATCTCTAATATAGTATAAGTACCCGGTTAACAGTAGTAATGTAGAATAGCACAGAGTACTTCAATTCATGGTTCATATAAGATATTGATTACAATTGTTTTGTTTATATATATATAATAGTTTACTCAACAATGGAACTAGGCATACGAGTAAGACAAGACGTTGTCGCACAAAGGTTTATCTTTTTAAAAGTGTCACATAAAAACATTTTCAACAGAAAATTCTCTCAGATAATTCATGTAATATCAAAAACATTTATATACGCAGTTACATCAAACCGTCAAGTTCAGAGGATTTCGAAAGGCAAAGGATCGTGACGTTTAAAAGTAATTAGTATTGGTTTCAAATATTTGTTTCTCGCCATTTTAATAAGCCCTGATTTCAGACTGAATTCATTTTCAAAAATTTCAGATATTAACAGTTTTCTCAACCGGAAAAAAAATCGGAAATAAAAATACACAGCTTTCAAGAAAGGTGGTAAGACAATCACGGGTTTCAAAATATGAGATGAACTTTACCAAAAATTCAGAAACAATAGGCATGGAAATTAGACAACTGTCGGGTAAAATTCCAAATAGGGAGAAAATAGAGAATCACAGTACTGACTCATTAAGACCGGTTAAACAAACAAATATTTGTTCCAATGTATACCTCTGACGTCGATCTTGCGTTTGTCTTTTTAGCATCATATTTCTAGTATTGTAAAAACAAAATAAATCCTCAGAGATTAATGTAACTGACATTTTGAGTTTGGATAATTGAGAATGATCTGATAAAAATGTTGCTGAAAAACAGCCAATGGTAACAATTCTGAGTCGAAGGAATGAATAGAATAGACTATATTACTGCACAATACAATTTAATTTCGATGCGTATCTGGAAATCGAAAATAAAGAGAAAGTAAAAAAGAATGAATGCAAATTACATGGCGTGTATAATTTATCATGTTATTAAATTCTTCTTCCCCTGAAAAACTCGACTTCAGATAATTTCCTTTGTCATGTTAAATTACAATTTTGTAGAGAAAAAAAAACAAAAATGAATCATCTATACTGTAGGTGCTTAAGTAAGTCTGGGAGAACAGGAGGTTAATAAAAAATTAATAATTCACTCAAAATAAAACAGAAAAAAATTAGTTCAAATGCGTCAAAATTTTTAACTGGAGTGTGTGTGCATGCGTTCCTATGTGGGGGGGGGGGGGGCGGGTTCATTTGATAAATGTAAACACAAAAACCATATCACAATAAAAACTCAAAAATATATATTCCTCATATTACGTATATCTACCTTAAATAATATTATGACCTAACTCGTTTCTTATTAACTTAGAGATGAGAAGACAACAACTTTGTGGACATTGTTGTGCGTCTAGTTTTTTTTAAAAGGATAGAAATCTAGATCAGCCAACTTGTCCTCAAATTAATTATGTATAATTACCACTTAGGTTTTAGTAAATTCACGCAGCACACCATGTTATGTAGTGTTTTCATTTGTGTACTCATTTTGTACAATAGATTCCACTATGTATCTAAAAAGAGTCTAATCCTGAGTTTAAAACGACCCAACACTCGTTCATTCGTATTTACAATATTGCGGAAAGTTTACAATGCCCTAAAATTATCTTAACATGTTTTTTAAATAATAACCGCACTCTTATCATACATACAAACACGTTTTTATAAAGACTACTTCAAATCAAAGCAGTCAATATTTTGTGGTCAGATGAGTTTTTTGACCACTAATTAGAATCCTTAATATTTATGTACATAACCTTTTCATCAATATTTACAATAGGTACAATCCTAGAGATGTGTACAATTCACAGCATTCCTACTCTACCCCTTATGATCTTATCGTATGTAGGAAGTTTCCGCTCAAAAACTTCCCTACAATACTTCTTCCCTCACATTGAATAACTTTTACAAATATTTATAACAATTCTTGTATTACAATCTATTATGCCAAAGTTCAGCTCTGCAATTATTAATTTCTGCCGCTCACGTTCCCTAATTCTCTAGTCTCCATGTTATGTCTAATACAATAATTAATAACATTATAGTTAGTATGATCTCACTTTTCTGTTCTCACACTCAACCATTAATTTGTAATCTATTTAGTCTGGACATTTCCTATCCGAATCCACCATTTCGCATTCAAGTCAATCTATACTTTGTATGTCGCATTGTACAAGCACGTGCTTTGTAATTGATGATATATTTGACCTTTTGACCACAACTCCGTTGTCTTCATCCCTAAGGATCTGACCTGACCAAGCTAGAAAACTAGCTAGACTACACTCAAATCTTTCCTGATATCTAATTCCTCAGTAATAACTAGAATGCAATGGCAATGGCATGAACAAGGGGGTGGGGGGAGTTCTCACGGCACAACATCTAAATACATTAGTACTCACAACATGTATAACTAAAATTTCTTGGGATTTTTACAAATTTATAATACATAAAAATGCAACACGTTATACGAATTCCCCTTGTGGAAATTCCAGAATTTATTCATATCAAAACCAAGTGGTTTCAAAAACTTGGTCGTACCAATTGATTACAAATGACGACGATTAATGTGGCAACTATCAGAGCAAAGTAGGTACGAATGCCAAAATTTTATAAAATTGAAATGGATGACCTTCAAAGTTCTACTTGTTTCGCACAACTTAGTACTAATTATGACACTCCACCCAAACAGTTAATTAAAATACCACAAGATAGTACAGAGAAGAGAAGAGTTTTTGCAATCCGAAAATTGTTGCCCTACAAAATACTGGAAGTAAAATTTTCCATTTGTAGCGTGTGGTATACCATTGCTACCCATGCATAACTTATTAGTAAAGCGTGTATAATGTTAACGTATGTCAAGCGGTCTCCAGTTTGTCTTTTCATGGCTTCAGTTTTCCCCATCGCAGAGTTAACGGTTCGTTTATACTCATGATTTTCAAATTATTTATATTTAACCATGCATCGAGGACCACCCTAGAACCTAAAAACAGATTCCTACACAGATCTTGTATTTTGAGGAGAGGAACAAACTATCTGACAAGAATAATCAAGCCAACCAACCAACCAACCATCCTAACCTTTCCACGTTTGGCCAATTTTTTTCAACTAAATCGTTAAGACTTTTATGAGTCCTAAATTCCTCAAATTCCGGATGCATGCAAATGCAATGAAATACCCAAAGCCAACTTAACCTACCCGTTTACTACAGAATAACAGATATTATCATCCCAAATACTTAATCTCCGACACAAATTGAAGTTGTAAAGCTCAGACACAACAAATGGATAAAATCATTGATTCACCGATTATATACCAAATCCTTTCCACGCCCAAATCCATTTCTACTAAACCATCTTCGGAGATTCTACCAGAACCAAAAAAATAGATTTAAATTCTAATTACTAATACTTAATATAAATTTAACACCGGAACAGATTTCCAGAAATTCTTTGAACTTCAGATATTATATAGATTTCCTCCTATGATCGTGATCAATAAATTACCATTCCATTTCACGACAAATTCACATGTTCGTGATAAGGGCGTGGATAAGTGGTTGGTTTTTGTTCACCAGTACCATACAGTACACCCTCTACTAGTAGTACCAACTACAATAAATTACAATTCCTCTAAAAATTCTACATACACAAGAATAAAGTTGACTAAAATGAACAATGAGAACTGAACACTTGTTGAGAGTTCTTTCTTTCTCCCCTTTCTTAATTCATTCACTCGAGGACTTTTGCACGATTTTGATTTTGAAGAGTTGATATAAAATTCAAATCTCTTGATTGAGAAGCTAATTGTAAAACTGAAATAATATTGAATCCTAACTAAATTACAAACACTCATGAGGTTATCTAACTTCACAACTATCAGAGGGTTTAGGTGTGGAATTTTCTGTTGCAACTTCTTTCTTCTTATTGTTGAGTGAGTAGCCCTCATGACATCTACTAAGCTTCAATCTAATTGGCATTATTTTTTCACTGTTGACTTTTGTCATTGGGGGAGTAGGACCAGTAGAATTGCTGGAAGATGTACTTATTGAAATTAATGGAGCACTGGTCGTCGTCGTAGCATTCAAATTAGTTGAAGTTAATGCAGTCGGGTCATTCGCATATGTCGTTGCAACGGCAGAGGCACTAATTTTGTTTGTACCTTCTTTTTTGGAAATGTCATTGCTGATAGGGTTCGAAGTAGGATTGTTGGAAGTCTCTGTACTACTCAATAAATTGGGGGGATCAAGTCTCCCTGATTTTTTCCAATTTCTACCGCTGACCACTTCTGTTGATTGATTACCACTTCCGACACTCCCTTCACTACCGCCAGTAAACCCCGAGTCATTTTCACCACATTTCTCTAAAATCGGCATTTCTGTATCACTGGCAGAATTCGGGAGTCCACCACCTCCAGGACCATTTTCTTTGACCTTGGCATTGTCACTCAAATTCCCAGCTCCACTCGCACTCCCCTCTGTACTCGTACTGGGTGTACGATTTTTAAACCTTAGAATCAATTTTGACCCTGACCCAGAGCCTGTGATAATTTTGACTTCTGGTGACTTGTCATCATTCTCTCCCTTCTTATTCCGATGTTTCTTCTTCGACTTTCGTGTCCCTTTCAAGTTCAAAATTTCTCTTTCCTCTGCCTCTTCAAAATCTTGCATGACCATTTCACGGTACATTAAACACTGTCGTCTCAACTCTTCCATTGGAGGAAGTGTTGCTGGAGATTCGGGGACCCCTCGTTTCTTAGGTGGTTTTCCTTTGACTTTTTTATTAGGGGTTTCTTTTCCACTGTCACTTTGATGATTGACAGTGACAGTAGAAGAGTTTGTACTGATTTTGGCTGAGGCGCTCACAAAGTCTGCAAATTTGATTTTAAGCTTCGGTGTTGGATGATTAACAGCAGAAATGATTCCACTCGACTGACTACTAGTTGTTGCATTAGTAGGGGTAGGTCCACCTTCCGCTTCTAATGTTGGAGGAATAAATGTACTACGACTCGGTTTGACAGTCATTCGTATCTTCTTCCTTGCATTTGCATCTGAAACATCATCTGGGACAGCACGATCACGACGACGCTCTCTGGAAGTTCCGTCTGGGGGTAGAATCCCAAGTGCAGCTATTTCCCTGGAGAAACCACCGCGATTTCGTCGTTTCTTCTCAACAGGGACTTCTGAAGGCGGTGGGAGAATCACATTATCATAGCCTGTCAACCCATCAAATTGGTAATCATCGTTGGTTGGAATAATACCCATGGAAGCCACTGCTTTAGGAATCGTTATGACAGATCGGTTGATCGGGTGAGGAATTGGATTCGTGGGGACGACACCAAACTCAGCACCATACGGAAGATTGAGGGAACTCCCATCCATGTTCATGTCTTGTGTCCAATACTGACGAAGTAATTCTTTTTTCCTCATTCGACGTAGACTTGATGTATTGTTCATCATGGGTGGGACATTCATCATCATAGGGTGGTTCATGGGTTCAATCGGATGATGAGGCGGTTGGAAATTACCCACGCCTGGTGCTTGTGAAATGGAATGATGTGAGCTGTAATTAGCATCCAAGAATGGTCCCTTGATCTTGACCTTAAGTTGATTCCTAGCGGAGTCTTTGTCATCCGAAATAGAATTGGCAAGTGAGGGTGTGTCTGAGTCTTTAGAACTGGACAAACTGGAGTCACCCCCAGGGGCGAGAAGAGCTGCTTGATGAGTAGAATACTTTTGGTGAGAGGTTATCACATGGTTCAAATGATGAATACGATTTGTCGACAACGGAGGTTGATGATGAGATTTGGTTGTAGATGAAAGGGTGTCCAGAGTTTTCTCTAATTCTTCCATCTCATTCACTTCAGCCACGCCTTTGGCCATAAATAGGGATGCGATGTCAAGGGATGACGGATCTTTGGAATGAGGGAACCCGCGTAAACCATTCCCTTCATTCCCACCCATATCAGGGACAGAATTGTATGTCCTCATATCGACAGGACCAGGAAGGAGTGGGCTTTGATGAATCGGTAATTTTTGCTCAACTCGACAAACACCGCTATTATCGCTGTCAAAACTACTCCGGTATTTTGGGGATAAAATCTCGGCATGAGCAGGACTTGCATTAGAACTCTCAGACTTTCGACAATCATGAACATCACTTGATTTTCTCCTCTCCCTCAACATTCTCAAATCAATTTTCTCTTCTGAATTCTCTTCAAATTCATCAAAGTCAATATCGTACACTGTTCCAGCTAAATCTTTTCTCACTCCGACCAAATTCTTCCCCTTTGATCGTCCACGACCTCCACCTCTTCTGGGCGCCGTAGTCCCGCTCACTTTCCTCTCACCTCTTCCTCTGGCTCTTGGACTAACCTCTTCAGCCACCACAACTTTCTCCGCCTTGATTCTAGGAGTGGTTGATCTTCTGGAACGACTCCCATTCCCTTTTGGACTAACGGCATTGACAGGTGGAGCAGGTACGACCTGATTGTCCCTTGGAACCAAGGCCTTTGGAGGAATGATATTCTCTGTCGTTCTATTTGACAAAATCGCACTGAAGTCTGAGACGGACACAACAGGGTCAGGATGAGTTGACGAGGATTTCCCAGCAACAACCAATGAGATGGAACTTTCATGTTGGATAAGTTGACTAGTCTCCATTCCCAGAGCCGTAGATTGGTTTGTACTTGTGCTAGTGACTGGGATATTTAAGTTTGGACCCAAGTTCCCAGACGATGTGTTGAGCTTGGGTGGTTGAAAACCAACAGAGGAAGAAATTCCACCAGAATGATTGTTGGACGCATGAATGACGCTCTCAATGATTTGAGCCACACTTGATTGTGGGGGTGGTGGGGGTGTCATCGTTTTTACGCTCGTGACTGACAGGAGTAGAGATGGTGAGGTCAAAGGTGGTTTTGACAATGGTGGCATACATGAACTGGAATTTGGCATTGATAAATCTCTTCTCAGTTGACCGTCTGACATGTGTGACGTAGGGGATGGTTGTTGTTGACTCGTCTGGGGTAATAGTAAGGAAGGTGAGGACAACAAACTGGATGAAGAAATAAAATGTGAATTGAACGTTGGTGGATAAGACATTGAGGGTGGGGTAGAGAGTGGAGTAGGAATTGTCATTGACAGTGTCGTTGTGGTGGGTAAATTTGGTGAAGAATTTGGTAGACTAATTTGTGGTGGGTGTGGCATTGGATGATGATAGAATGGCAATGAAGTCACATTGGCCAAGGAAGTGACTACATTTGCAAGAGAGGAATTTAATGGGTAAAGGAATTGTGGAGGACCATGAGAATGAGCATGAGGAACAAATGAAGGAGGACCAGACCCATGAAGAAATCCAAGACCGGGTGTCAAATTTAGACCAACATTTAGATTGAGACCATTCGCCGAGTTGTGAGTGTTTTGTTGCTGTTGTTGCTCTTGTAGTGAAGGCATCCCCTGTTGATGTGGATGATAGTAGCCAGAAGATAGACGACTCTGTTCTTGAGATTGATGATGAGATTCAGAAGAGCGGAATGGGGGAACTTGGGGTTCATCTTTAGGAATAATTTCAGGCTCTGCTTTCTCCTCTGGGGACATGTAGTGAGGAGTACGCGGTTCAGAATGAAATGTTGTTGTACTACTCGGAGGAACCCATCGTTCATCACCTTGTATCGATTTACTTCGGTCAGGACTTTCACTAGAGACGACGCTAGGAGATTGGCACGAAAGCTCACCAGAGCCCTTCGGTGGATCAACAGAAAGGCTCGTTCGAATTGTAGACTTTGAATTGGCCTCAGAATTCCGTTCTTCTCGTTCTATGGACTGTGGGGATTCTGCTCGATTCAATGACTCTCCCTCATCACCCGAATTCCCATCAATGGAGGGTCGACTAGGTCCCCCTGATTTCTTCAAATGCTGGAGTCTCAATTTTTCAACCAAGTTGAGCGTTGCCCTTGCAGAGTCCTCTTTGTTGTCTTCATGACATAAGAAGTCTTGAGAGAATGAGAATGAAAGGGATCCACCACTTGGACCGCCGTCCTCTGTCTCACACTGGTACTCGTCGGTCACACTCCTGGCTAAATCGTAGAGATCAGTATCAAAGTCAAGAAGCTCTGACTCCCGTCCAAGGCCGGGAGGTGAGAATATCGATTTGGTCACCGGTGCATCCAAGGACATTCCCGGCGTGCCGGATGTGTGAGCCGTAGAATTGTGGGAAGAGTCTATTCGGGCTCGCTTTGATTCGGGTTCTGTGACGTCTGTGGTTCTACATGTTGTGAGGTCTTTTTCTTTATTCTCTGATGATGGGGTCAGAGGTGACAAGACGGACAGAGACATTGGACCAGGTACATTTTGTTTATGAGCAGGTGTTTTCCTTGGGGACTCAGCAGCGGCCTGGATGTGATGACTGTGACTTTGAGTGACGCCACTTCCACTCCCACTGGCTGTCGTCAAGGAATTCTCCTTCTCTTCCGCACCGGACGTCTCCGACTCAGACAATGCACTCTGTTCTTTCTTCTTGTTCTGGATTGACTTTTGTCGAGTCTCGGCAGCAGTTGGCGGTGTACCTGGACCCATACTACTGCTCACATGAGACATGGATGACCGAGAAGGATTTCGACTCTTGACCTTGGCCGGAACGGGTGCCTTAGGATTAGTTTCTGGTTCAGATTCAGATGAGAGATCAAGTTCATCCTTAATTAGTGCCTTGGGCGGAGTTCGCGCTTGCTTGTGACCCTGGGCGGTGGGGTTGGTGTCTTTTTCACCTTCACGGCCCTTTGATTCTCGATTTCCTCGTGGACTTTTCGCTTGCGGAGATTTGCCCTTGACTGTGTTGAACCGTCGACTGGGGGAGAGACTCTCACTGTTCCCGACACGACTTGAGTGACTTCCACTGCTGCTCGTACTGATCTTGGACTGTCGCTTGGATGTGCTGGAGTCTGATGTTCGCCGACTGGTCTGGTTGGGCTGAGACGGCGAAGACGAGCGTGAACCTCTAGCCGCACCTCTCCCTGGTCCAGACTTTCCTGATCCACGATTCGCGGGGGAAGGTTTCGCTCTCGGAGGAGTCTTCGCCCGAATTCCAGGGTTCGAGCACCGCTCGGAAGTTTTAAGCTTCCTACCTGGCCCCGTATTGGTCGTATTGGTCGAACTGATGGGCGTAGACTTGAGGGGTGAGGGTTGTTTTCTGGGGGTGAGGACGTTGGGCTCAGGGGACGCAGACTCGGGTGATGACGAACGAGAGGAGGAGGATGAGCGGCTTGAGGAGGACGACCCTGAGCTGCTGCTACTGCTCGAGCTGCTGCTCCGCTCTCGACTTCGTCGACACGCTGACTGCGACCCCTTGTCAAGAAAGGGCCAGTCCGTGTCTCCTCGGTCTTTGGTCGTCCCCTCTTTGCCCTCTTTGCTCGGAGACTTCCCCGCCTCTCTCTTCCCCGCCTTCCCGCCAACTCGAGCACCATCACCTACACAATATTCATATTATACTCATGGACCTGCTCGTACAAACCCCAAACCCGAGTTCTGACACCACAAACCCACCATATTCACACATGGAAACCCGAAAGGTCACTAGTCGGCGGTATTGGACTAATTTAGGCTCAAAATGGAGAGGGGTCAAGCAAATACGAATTTGTAGTACGGTGAGGTTCACCCCCACCCACTATGGGTGTTTCCCGTAGGGGTCTTCTCTGATCGGTGTCCTCATACTCTACGTACTTGTTGGGGTAGCCAAAGGTCACTTTTAAGGTAACACCTGCAACTACAACACCCCGCCGGCGACCTACTAGGGTTTCCATGCATTTCCACATTGAGACTGACAAATCTAACAAAGCCAAACAAGACTTAATAATGTTATTCTGAATTTCTCTAAGAAACTCATAATCAGGAAATCGGCAAAATAGCATGGGATGGATTATGAAATTAGTACAGAAATAAGCCAGGAGGTTAAGGTGCAGAAATATCGTATAGTTAGTTTGAAACTAAAATTAAAACGTGAACAATGCAATTAGACGAAGTAATGAATTAAATAAGATTTGATGAAATAAAACGATACGAGAATCCTAGCACAGACCAAACCAAATTTATATTTTGAAGCCCGATTTCTCCTGGACTATTTACTTGCGCGTAGCAGCACTAAACGTTCACCTTTTTCAATTCATTCCAGCAGAAACGAAAATCAAAAGCGAGTAAATTCAAAAAATCGGAATGACAGACTAAACAACCACATAATGAATTGACAAACCAACGCGGAACTTTAAAAAACAAACATTGAATCTAATGTGTGTACTTAGCAATGTACAGCACTGTGCACATAAATGTCAGTCAGCCAAGCCAGAATTTAAACGGAAAATTAAAAATAAAATAGGAACGCCAAGGGCATGCCCAATTACCCCAGTCAGTCAGACAAATACCTGTAAAGTTAAACGATAAATATTACAATTCGAACCTTTCAGCACAGCTTTGCCATTGTCCTTAAGCTTCTGAGACTTCGCCAGAGCTCCCTGATATTCGTCTTCCTTATCAACATCGTCCGCATCGCCTACAAACGGAGAGGATGATTTCAGTCGGGGGAGCCTCGATGGTGATTTATTGGCATCAACGTCTGATTGAACTGTGGCAGCTGATTTATTAGGTTTACCGCTTTTGTCAATCTTAGATTTCTTACGAGCAGCTTCCATCTCATCTTCAATAATGAGCCTAGCCGCAACAATATTACTCAATCCTGAACGAATATGTTCTGCGGCTTTCTTCGCGGCTTGACGTTGCGGAACGTATGACACGGATTTGGCGGGTACATCCTCACCAAGACCCAACTCTTCAAAGTCATACTCATCTCTTAAATCACCCACGTCATTGGTAACCGTAAGACCGCTATTTGCATCAGATGTTCCCGCTTCACCACGTCTACTATCATTCACTCGTTTCCTGGTCTTTGCTTTCCGTTCCGGACTTTTCTTTTTCATTGTTGTAGCAGGTTTAAGTTCACTGTCTGACAACGTCTCCGTAACACGGTCACGCAGAAGTTTATTGTTTTCCTTCACCATTGAACTGGTAGTTTCTTTCTCTTTAGACAAGGAAGGTCCAGGGCTTTCTGACCCGTCACGAACACCTCCAGCAATGTCCTTACCCTTCACTTGCTTCACAGAACGAATGCTCTCAGAAGCCTTCTTCGCAGCCTCCCGTTGGGGTACGATCAACTCATTGGGGTCAATATTACCAGCCTTTGTTTTCTTCTTACCAGGTCCTCGTCCTTTACCTTTAACTGGGGATTTCCCGGTAACAGGTGCAGGGACAGTCGTAGCTGCAGCCTTTGCAGGCAATCTTCCTCGTCCTTTCTTTTTTGCGAACTCCTTGAGTGCTCCTTTAGTTGCTACCGTCGCGGCAGTACTTTGCACCTCTTTCTTTACATTTGATTCGGAATCATCGGTATCGGAATAAATTAGTCCAGACTCTCGTTTAAGTATAGAGCCTGGTTCTTTTTTCGATGGTGGAATCTCTAAGTCGTCAGAATCCGATGTACTGGATTTGGCAAGTGATTTCGCCATTTGTTTCAAACCACGCCCTCTCCCGCCTTTCTTGACTGGAACACCTTTCCGAGTCGTCGAATTAGACATGATCACAGCATCCATACTAGAATCTGTATCGAACAGATATGACAGAGGGCGCCGAGTTGAAGCTGTTGTAGGATTAGCTCCACCTTCAGCCTTTAACCCTTCACCTCCTGACGCCGCACTTGCTTCGCTTTCACTTAAGCTCGTACAACTTTCTCCCAGCAGATTTCTCCGCCTTGATCCATTCACAAAAGTTTTCTTGTACGGGTTTTCATTCGATCTTCGTTTACCAGATTTCCCAGTTTTGATAATTCCATTTACTACATCATGTTTAGCTTCTCCACCTACTATCATGCCAACGAGACTGTCATAAGTTGGATGACTGCTAGTGGCTCCAGCGGAATAACATAGATCATAGATTGAAGGACCATGATTAGCGTCAATGATGGCTCCTCTCTCTGTTGTACTCAACGTATCCACAGCCTTATCAGCAAGGACAGCCACCTGCTTTTGAAACGTTTGTTCCCGAAGGCGAAAATATGTTCTGGAAAGTTTCTCTCGCCGACTGACCATATAGCAGAGATTTCTCACCTGTAAGAGTTCAAAATAAAATATAAAAAATGTGTTAAAATAATTCATTCAGCTTACAAATTAGAACATACCCTTTCGAGGTCTTGACGTAGTTGAACAAACATTTTCATTTGTTCCAAGTCCTGCTCTTGCTGTTGGGTGAGCAGTTGAGTTGTCTCGGGTCGAGGAGGTACCAACGGCCGATTATTCAACGACTAAATTAAGAAACAAACACTCAATTGAACTTCAGTCTACAATTGAAGACACAGACTTAAGAGAAGACAAAACTGAAATCTGCTCTTACTTTTCGTTTCAGCTTCCAATAGTTGAAAATTAGAACAACAATGTCCATATCCACCGCCAAATTCTGGGACACATCTTTCAATCTTACATATTTGAAAAACTCTGCCTCTATTTGCTGAAGCCTTCAATTCGAACAAAAATAAATAAAATTTATGTTCAAATAATATGAAATGATTGCAAATGGAGGTAAACATTTTTTGCATTTACTTCTCCGCGCGTGCTTGATTCCTTTCCTCAGCTGTCATTGCTCCGGCCTTTTTTCTTTCACCATCGTCGTCTGATCCAGAGTTGGTAGATTTCTCCTTCGTCGTATTCACACTATGCTTCTGACAGTAGGACTAAAAAATAAAGGTTTATATATTACTGTTTTTCTATTACTCAAAACAAGTTACTATATTTGTTAATTACCCTTAACTTGATTCCATCTTCGGCATTCTCATCGACAATGATAGGCTTCATTTCTAAACCGTTCTTGAAAGCACATGTGACGTGATATGCCGTCTTGCATGTTTTCACTGAGCATTGAATACAGGCACCCACCTTGTCTTTGCAAAGTACACAAAGCAAGGACCACCGACTCGGCTATGTTCATACAAAAATATAAATTAATAAAGAACGCCTTATCGACACATTTAAGGGAAAGGAGTATCAGTTTTCCGGAAAACAAATTGCACTTAAAAAAAATGCAGCCTTCAGCTGTACTTCTACACATAGCATATAACATATATTTTTGTTTTCCGGACAGTTTTAGAGTTTAATGCTAATCAAGCACGGGTATATCGAGTGTTCCGCAGTATTGTATCAAACTAACACAATGCTCACGGACACCGTCTAAAACCCATCAAGATCAACCCATGTTCAATTGAGGATAGGCATTGAGGACCATAACCCAAGAGATGCTGGGGATAACTCTTACAGGAATAGCTGAGATCTTTGTAATCGGTTCCATTTTCTCTACCGATCCAATGCTCACTTCTGGAATCCAGATTGCACAGGCAACGTGTGCCCACTTGTGGCCAGACCTAGTGGCTTTCATTGCTCCACCAACATTAGGACAAAGCACGCATGAGGGTCGAATTCCTAAACCTACGTAATTGAAAAACAAGTTATATATCAGGTTATTATGACTAACTGAGAAACATTTCTATTTAAAAAAAATCAAGACTTACTGCAAGTTCTACACAACCAGGAACCAGACGGAATTGTGGTAATTCCGTAGCATGCTTGATGAACACAAATGTTGCATGAATCACAAAACACCATTTCGTTTCCTTCTTCGGACTCGGGCTGTAATGAATTCAAACACAATTAATACTTACAATTTTGTGTTTTTCAGTTAGGAAAAAAGGATTAAAATAAAATAAATTATAAAATGAAACAAAAACAATTCGTACGGATCGGCAGACGTCACAGATGACATTCTCGTCATATTCGATTCCGAGTCCCTCTTGACTTTTGAGAATAGTTTGAACTTGTTCCCAACATTGCAATTCTAGTTCTTCTATGACTTGCTCCATTAGGAATTCTGAGATTACAGGTAAAGTCTGCATCCCTCTGTCAGCATTTGAGCAGCCCAACCAAGCTGCGTCCACATCATCCAGATCATAGCTGCAAACTTTTTCGGCTCGAGCAGCCGTAGACACCAATTGGTGATAGTCCGGATTGAAAAAGTCGTCATGTGTAACTCGGACGTACTTTTTCTTTGGTCTACAGTAAGTTTTAAAAACGTAAGATTTAACATACTACCCAATACCAGTTACCAATTAAGGAAATGACTGTATACTACTGAATACTCGTGGCAGTGATGTTACTAATCAACTAATCTCGAAACATTAATCTTTCAAAACTGTCTAAAATAAATCCTGAAATTGTACTTACAGTCTAAAGTCATGACTTCTTTCTGCTACTGGAGCAATTTCAACTACTTCTGGTTCAGGCAGAGACTCTGGATTTACTGGTACCTTAAATTAGAATAAATGAATCACGGTCAGAAACTTTCATTTCAATTATTAAAGACGTTAGCTTGTATATATTCCTGGCTTACTTGAACGCCTTTTTCCCATTCCTGCTTCCAGGGATCGGTTATTAGCCAGTACTCTTCTGGGGTAAGTGGCTCACTGTCAGCCAATTTCATTGCACTAATAAGGTCTTTACGGTACAACTATAAAATCAATGGTATCACATGATTAGAATTGGTATGGAGAAGATAAACTGAAAATTGAAATTCCGAATGGCCTTATGCATAGCGATAGAAATTTGGACAAGCAAATATGGTACAGAAAATGAAGCAAGACTTTTTCTCTCACTCTCATTGAGCCAAGACTCATTACACCAAACTCGGTTGCAAACATGTTTTAAACAAAATCATTATGCATAAGGTCGTTTTAGTTGAATAATTCGCCCAAAACCAACTGGTACAATTACCACTACTGATTGCTTCTCGCCGATTGCGGAAAAATTAAAATTTTAAGCTAAAACTGATTTACGTAATATTTTCCATCAATGTTGGTTAAGGCAGATTGCACAAATGTGAGTGTGTGAGCACTCCTTTCTGCAAGTCATCTATTTTTGTCAGGAGATGTCTAGACAGTCCGACACTGCGTTAGCTAATACTCCAAATGGAATGAATGAACCGATGACTAATTTATCGGAATATTTGAATTGCACGCCACACATGAAACGGTAAAATTACCAGAACACTAGAGTAATTTTGCTGTCTTCGCTAGCAAATTTAAGTATTACGTGCACGTGTCCACGTTTATATTCAAAATCAAATTTCCTCTGTCACAATAGTATAATATTCAAGACTCAGACTGACTTCTTACGAATGGCCATTCACATAAAGCCTAACAATAATATCTTTATAATCAATATGTAATGCTAAGTTATTTTTGGTCGGCAAGATAAGAAAACCATAAGAATTGTCATTATTTTATCCTCACAATGTGGACTCTTCTATTGAGGTAACATAATGCCTCCTAGTGGTGAATGAAAAGATAAATTATGGAATAATGTCGGTCTCTGTCTGTCGTGTCTACATTTTATTTGATGTTACAACCAATTAGGTCTATTCCCATTAGATTCTTTGTAGTATGATCCTAAACACAACTGGTGTAAACACGATAAAACAAACTAATTCAGTTTTGCCATTCTAATAAGCTTACTGTGAAATTGACATTGAATCAAAAATATCCTCGTCCAAGAAAGAAGAATCACTAGCTTGAAATAATTAATGACGCAGCCTACTACTACAAATTAAATCAATGTACGGAGTAGAAAAATTGCTGATCTATCATAATATTATCATTCAGGGTATAACTCACTAGTGTCTCGTCTTCAAATATCTACTGCTGATCGTGCTGATGTGAGAAAGTGATTTGGAAAATGGAGACAGATTTTAATATTTAATACTCACAAACGAAACGGAGATGTGACTCATAACTTGCACTTAAACTAAGATAAAATGTCGTCTTCGACATCAAAAATATACGTGTACGTCTAGATTCAGTAATTGTGATTGCAAGCTCTTATTGTTCCTGCGTCGGGTAGTAATTCCTTTTATCCAATGTTCAAGGGATTCAGGAGAATACTTGCCACAATCTTTTCTAGCACTAAAAAATAATAGTTGACGAGTCTATTACGAAATATTAATATATCCAACGTCTTGCGCAGAATTGGTCTGTAAGTCCATTACTTTTGTGTGCTCCTACACCGCTAAATTAAAATTCCTCGCAATTAACATTGTCTAAAATATTAATCTTAATAATCAAATTATTAACTTTTCCGCAACCGCGAATAGTATGCAGACGAAAAATCAAATATACTTGCAGAGAGTCTGCAGGAAAGCAAACTAAACTAATAAATAGATGCATGCAATGTCAAAAGAACTACTGGCTTTGAGAATATTCAACGTGAAATGGATAGTAAAGATGAGAAAGAAATTGTAGAGACACACCAAAGTTACCTCAGCAGGTGCCTCAGCTGAGTTTCTGTTATAAATGGAAGACACCTTGAGATCACCTGAAAAAATATGATTAGAGTTTGTAATCTGTTCAATTGTCCACATCATGTGAAGGTAGACGTTCTCCATCATCATGAAGTAGATGCGTTTCTAAATTAAAATTGAATTCAATGTCGCGTGGGCAATTATTATTACAGCAGAGCAGAGACTACTTTATACAGCCATTTTTGAAATACATTTCCATGATATGATTGAAAATTCCAGTCCCTGATGCTGTCGAATAAGACAATGTTAAATCTAGGGAATAAAAGTACGTTTAATATCATCAAACTAAACGACAGGGCGATGTGAGAATTCCTTAAACTGGCTTTTTATACGTAATGATAGACTACGCTCTAATCCTCAGAAAAATAATTCACAGCTATCAAACTAGCTCAATAGACTGTCAACCCTCATGAAACGGTGCTTGCAAGATTGGATATTTTCGATACATCACCAAAATGGTATTAAAAATAGTTGAAGTCAACTCTGATATATACGCATTGGCACTGAAAGAAGTCTTATGGATTGCTTTCAGTGAACTGATAAAAATTAACTGACAAAGATTTTCAACAGAGAAATATGCCAATATTTCCTTTAGTTTTCAAAGTAAGTATTGTGGTCCCAACATAATACTTGATCCTATACTATTCGATTATTCTTATATAATTCATACTTTTTTTTGGAAAATTTAATCGAGACTCGGCTACAATATAGTGATACGAGCTTGATATTTCTGCTGTGGTATTTGACAAATAAAATATAATAATTTTGAATAAAAAAAAACAAGAGAGTAGTACATTTATAATTACCAAGGTGCCTGGGAGTCCACATGCCGCTGAGAGAACCGTTCCCTCCTGAGTTGGAACCAGACCGCGTGCCGTCTTCATCGCCGTCAGAGCAGCTAGGTCGTCTTCGACGACGCTTAGCTGATAATGAATTACAGAAATTAGACCATCTAAACATCCGATTCTTTGTGCATTGTATAACAGGTGTCTTGTGAAATATGATTACCTTGGGTCTCCTCTGACCGGCCCGGTTTCTTCACTCTTTGTGACATGTCGATGGGTACTTATCTAAACGTGCATCTTTAGTTGTATCTGTAATTATAAAATGAAAAATAAATTCAATTAGTAAATGGTCAAAGAAATAAAAATATACACTACTAATGAGAGAAATAATGGGGCGGGAACGGTGGAGAACCTCAAGCCCGAACAATTTCCGATTTAATATTTTTTGGAGAATTCAGGATAGAACGTTCACGAATGGTCAGAATCACTAGGAGAAAATCGGTCAAGTATCATTAAAATGTTCGGCCTCATAAAAAAAATCATTTCGGTTCGCCACACATCGCGCACCTCAATGTCATCGGTTTTTCATTCTCTTCATTGTTTACACTTTACACCCAGCCTTACAAGTTTATAAATAGAAAAAATCCTTAATTTCTTACTCAATCCCTTCAGCTACTTCCTTCTCATCCATTTTTTAAAAATATTATTGAATGCTTTGAGTTGGAGTGAGCAATACTTCAGAACAAAAAAGGTTATCGGGACAGACATAAATAAGGATTGAATTTCCAAATTCTAATCGCATCAAATTAATCAAGAATAGAAGCCTAACTTTTAAAGTGAATTAATTGTCTAGAATACACCCAAGATACTTCTATCCAGGGCTCGCAGTGGCCAGGCTGTCCAGTTCTAACCTTGTATGCTGTACTAATGGTAAGACTGAGCCATTATGATCCCACATTTTACGAGATTTTAATAATTTATACTGGGTAGAATTCATCGCGTTCGTCTTTATTTAGCACTGATTGAAACGTTTTTCCTGCACACATTTGCAGTTACACTGACATAAGGAATGTACATGCCCTAACATACACAAAATAAATCGATATAATAATCAATAGAATACAAAGTCTTAGATCCAAAATAGAAGTGTCTTGGTTCATTTTAGTCTACTCCAATACCCTCCTGGGGTAGGGGGGTGGGTGAATGTAAAAATACCGACCAAGGGGGGAGTGTCCCGTTAAGCGATGTATAAACATTAATCCCAAGGGGGGGGGGGGTATGCCTAATGGTACCTAATCGGGTATTAGAGTTTTAGAGTCCATACTAACGCTCCACGCTAAAGTTTCGCTATAATTACGAGAAGCACGGTTATCTACTGATGATCTAAATTTTATCCCGCGCGTGGCGCGTCTTCTCACGATCATTTACTACTCTCTCACTTGTATACCTCAATACAGGGTACAATTATCCAATTTTCATTCTCAAAATATTCTGAACAATAATCCAATAGTAGATAATTTTTCAAATCAGTTAAATGGATCATCTTAGGCCATGAAGAAACACTGAACACTGCACACAACTCCACTCCACCATCCACACGCACCTGTCAGATCCACCTGCACTTTTTGAATTTTAATCATTCAGTAGTATGCACAATGGACATAGAGTCCTAACAAACACAACTGATTTGACCCCACAGCTCGTGGTGCCCTTACACTGGACAATTAATCAGTTTCTTTTCTTACAACCCAATCCACATACACACACATCGTATAGCTGATATACGTGTATGCATGTGTATGTATACATATACACATGTCTCTGTTATAAGGGATATAGGGAAATGTTGGCGTTGAATGTCAGCCTTTATGGGATCTAAAATCATTCCATTTCCAAATTGGAATGTTCATGAAAGGTCAAAATTGATCAAATGAGGTTTGTCTACAACCCTTGACCTCTGAATGAGGGATTGGATTGATTATTTTGATATTTTGGATACTTGTATATTTGTACGTGAAGGTGATGGGGAGGGTGAGGATTTGGTTGATTGTTGTTGGGTCAAAGGTGAGATGCTTACCGCGTGTAGAGAAGAGTCTCGTGTCCCCATGGGGACTTTTGGACTGAAGAGATGGAACTGATTAATTGAAAATTCCCAATCCTCCTCACATTTTTCCACTTAATTCTCACGCGAGAGACACAAATTATTCTTTGGGAATGTATGTGCCATGGCTATGTCTGTCTCTATCTATGGGTTATGTCCCGTCTATACAGCCCAGCACTGTATAGACGGCTGGCTGTATACTGCAGCGACGGCGACGACGGGTGAGGAACTGAAGAGTCAGGTTATCACCGCACCAGCGCCATCTCACGCTCCCACGCTAGTTAACGAATGAAAACAGACCAGTCCAGCGTTGCCATATCCACACTTCTCCACCAAAACAAACCCAAGTCTTCACAATTCCACATGGCACAAGTCATCAACAACTTCTTCCATGCACAGACTCAACATTACGTCCATTTGGATCAGTTCCTCCAATTCCCGACTAAAATTCCAATAGTTTTGAGTTACCATTGCAGAAGTTTGCAGTTCATGTCTTGACCTGTCATATGGAATCTCCACTTTAGAGTCATTTAAACCCCTTCACTTCAAATTTCTGCTTTAACAGCTCAACGAGTTCTTAGATTTTGTGTCTTAATTGAATTGATATCAATGAAATGACAAATTCTCTGGGAAACTTACTCCAGAGGAGCCATCCACTTAGAAAATTAAACCAAGCTCACTGAGGACCGAGGACAAAGTTACCAAGTACCGTGCGAGAGCGAACACTCAGTTCCACGAATCACTACGACTTCCGTATATTCCGGACACACTCCAGATGAAAATAAACCAAAGAACGCTCCCACATTTTCACTCTACCTTTCTTTCTCTGAATTCTTTGCATTTCGTTTCATTATTGTAAGTGTTTGGAAGTGCCCATACACACACGTAACGGCGTTATTCCTTGTTCTTTACTGTACTCACATTGGATTAGTTGTATATTTGATTGTATTATGGTACTAAGCGGTAAACTAGCCTAACCTAACGTAAGCAAAAAGGTAAATAGATACAATAATTAGGACCATATATTGTCTTACACTTTCATTGATTGTCTTACATTCGAAACACAACTCCTATGATTTCATTCATGGCTCATTGTCGTCTGTTTTAATTATACTAGCTGTCTGAGAAGTACATTTATATTTTGGCCTACTCATTGATCACCCTATTTTCAGGATTTCAGCTAACTATCTGCTTACATACCATGTGGACTTTCCGGTAGGATTTGTATAATAGCCATAGAGGTAGAGATTTTAGCTAATTCTTTTCTTGATTATATGCTAAGTAAAAGCTTAAAAAAAACTTAAACTCTATAACAACATTATGGAGTTATTTAGATTGTATTTTCTTTATTTTTAAGTGTTGTACCACTTCACAAATCGATATGTTCATACCCGCTCTTGTTTAATTACTTACGTTCGTACATTCTACGCTAATTGATAACCAAGTGGCGCATTTGTGGGAAAACATTATAAAGTTCCTTGAGTTGCTTATTATTTGTTGCTTGTCGAATATGCTCGCAAAGCCTTTCCACACATTATTCTGTTTGGTTGGCATGCTCATTGATGGTTTTACAAAATGAGAATAAACAAATTAGTCAATTTGCTGAACTAGGAGAGGCCGTAAGTCCAGTTAAATAAAAATAACAACTTCTTTAATCTGTAGGTACAAATCCTGGTTTTGTGCCCATGGACTATTTACCTATAAACATTTGGGATTATGACGTTGCGTTATGACTAACGGTACATCTTAGGAAAGCTGTTGATCTGTAGGTAATCCTATAGACTTCATATAGACATTACATTTTTGAGTTTATTGTTTGTTTGCAAATTGTTTACTACGAGACCTCCTGATTAGATCAATCTAATTGATTTTAGTCTCCTTGGATTTACAATTTACCGAAATACCCTTGTTATCTATCGATTTTTATCTGAAAAAACTGATCAAATAAGAAAAACTATGATCTAGACTTGAATGATAAGTCGCGACGGAGCTATTAGCCATAGAGTTCTTAGAACGTATAGTTGGTGTTAATTTGGGTACTTGAATAAAAAGTACTTTGGTGGACCAAAAAAGTATTGTCGCAGTTAATAAAGAAATAAATGTCCTTCATTTTCCGTTTATCCACCCGTAAGGATTTGGACGTGAAAGTGGATATTGAACGGTAAGTGAATAAGTGATTGAAGATAACGGGTATGATGGTATGTGGTTAGGAATTAGGATTGGGGTTGTGACAACGTTGCGGAAGAAACTGCAAGTGTTTTTGTGCTTTTGTGTGTCCTTTCCATATTCCATCCTATCCTATGTTTTGAGTATTTTGACGTCAGAGAGGAATTCAAAATGGTTGGGTTGGGTGGGCTAGGGCACCGGGAGTACAAATACGTCGATGATCTCTTGAATGTACTAAATGTACTCAGCTGAATTCCACGCGAGAGAGCCTAGACTCCTAGACCACTAGACCAGGTAGTTCACTCCGCACTAGTCCAACGGACATGGAATGGAATGCAAATGCAACCAGGGAGAGGGAACGACTCAAACACCGAACCGAATCACGGATTTATCCCTATCAACCAGCCCAAATATTCATTTTTCACTGCTCAATAAAAGACTTAGATGTTTAATTATCTCGTTTTGTGCTGGGAATTCTCATTTTTGACCTAATTTTAACCCATAAGGTCCCATCCGTTTGGTGAACAACAATAAATAGTAGCGAACCCCTCGGTTATGAATCTGATTATTTCTAAACTTTGAACATCATTCTAGTTCATTAGCTTCAGTTCAAGTCTAGTCCTGTTAAATTTGCATGAACCGTTCAGCCCTGGGATTTGGGATCAAATCTATGTTACTTAGTTCAGTTTGTTCGGAGCCGTCTAATTCGTACGATAAGTTTAAACGTGAAATTCGTGAGCATCTTCTCAGTAATGTTACCCGTCACACTCACACATATAATGTCTTACTTGTCATTCAAAGTTATATGTATTTAGTTTGCATATCTGTTCAATATTAAGTGTTCAACTATATGTCTACGAATTCACTTCGTGGTTATGCTCAGGTATGCAGGTTCAGGATTCATATTATCATTTTGATTTTGACGAATGCATTACCACACTCCACACATCGCACTGGCGCACGCCACATCATACACCCAATTACCCAATGGTTGTTTTAACCATCATTGGGAATCTTTGTGGGACCCGATTTTCCTACCTCATCAGGGCATTTTACTGATTTAATGAAAGTGATGGAGGGGAAAAGCACTGCAGGGTAAACACCTCCAAGTGTTAGTATAATACCTATTTGCGTGTTTTGGTCCGGAAATAAGTACTTTAGTTGTATTATCTAATAGTGAATAGAAATTATTTTTTTGCCAAAAAAAACAAGTAATGCAAGCTAATGAGTTTTTTCAATTTCTAATACCACTTTTCAACTTTCAATGCTATTGGATATTGTGCCTCAGACCAGATTTTGGAGAAACCTACATCGGACTACCCATACTAAAAGAACAGAGAACATGAGACGTTTATAATTTTTTTCCAAAAACTTTTTTTTGTGACTGCTATTTGAAAAGAAATATTTAGGTTGCTTATGTTTGATGACACAAGTCGTTGTATAAATTCCTGTAACCGATTCGGTGGGTTGCAAGTATAGTCGTTCCCTCGTTAGAGTTAGACCTTCTGATTGTGGATCCACTCGGAGTGTCGAGTCGGGCGGGCGGGACAAGACATAGGAAACCCGACCATGGCGGCCTTGCAAACTCCGCCGAAAAGTTCCTCATCATCACTGTCAAAGTCGATGAGAAATATTTTTACTGCGCCGCGGCGAAACCAAAAAAAAACTTATTAACCAATCCACTACTGTATACTCATCCCCTGACTGAATTATGACAATGAGCAATGTGTGAAGATCTCACACAAAATACATACATCTCCTGTGTTATGTTTTGTTTGTCTCTGTCTATGAACTCTCTAGAGCTCTTAAGCGCCACTACCGTACCGGACAAGTTCTTTGTCCAACATGTATATATACTTACTTGTCAATAATGAATCACGAGAATCATTAAGAGTATGACGTAATAAGATTGTAGGTGTTAAAGGAGAACACACTCTCAGTTGGCGGTTGCCGCAAAAAATATTAGGATTGTTTATAGTGGAGAAAGGAATGATATTCTATTGGGCCTAGTATGGAGATGGAGAATCCCCCTAGTAAATAAGGAAAAACTCGAATGGAGGAAAATGTAATCAATGCAACCGAACCATTTACGAGATATTTCGAAGGAATCGAACCCTCTACATATCGGTGTTAAAAAGAGTAACTTATACTTACACACACCACCATGCATAATGGCCGATGGAAAACCTGGTGACCAAGCAGCTGTGGCCGGGTTTTTCTTCAACTTTCTCCATGGAGAAAGCCAAGATTCCTAGACGACCAACTTTCTCACTAGGTTGGTCCATGCGATTGTTTACTCAAAAAAAAACTTGTTTTTTTTCGTTCGGTGCCCAAAATACATCAGATCAGACGGGGATTTGGGCACCGAAATAAACTTGTTGATATGGAGAATTGAATTTTCAACAAATTTTCCAATCTTTTGAAACATCGACATCGCGCATGGACCAACCTTATGAGGAAAGTTTGTTTCTTTACGAATTTTGGAGAAACCTGTGAAAGTCTGTTACCTCAGCCGTACTGCACTAAATAAAAGTCTGATAGCAGTCATTCACGGTATGGAGAATATCGCGTTGATCGTCTCAAATAGTTGAACAAGCAGATGACAATTTGTTATGAATGGCAAAATCTGAACTTCTAGATATTCAAGAATTACAATTTCAGTAGGTGCTGATGGGGAAAGGTGTGACAAAATAACAAGAGATAAAATGTTAAAAATTAAACAATTTAGGCAAATTGTCTCATTCTGCCTTCTTTTCAGGACTATGACCAGCTTGTTGAATATACATACACAACAGGCTACACAAATGGAGGTGATTGGTAGCTCCTCCGAAAAAGCTTTTCTCATATCATAATTCGTGTTTACAAGCTTTATGCATACATTTTTCGGACTTATGGAAATGCTCAAACTATTCTGAAAGACTGTTAGGGGTTTAGAGCGCACTGTTTGTGTTGGATATTGTTAAGATATTTTGTATCTATTATTTACTCGTGGTGAAAGTGAAAGTTGAAAACCCGAGTTTGGACGGTATTGGACGGTCTTAGCCGGTATTAGCCGGTATTAGCCGGTATTAGCCGGTATTAGATGG